>OY735258.1:8599552-8756175 GCA_963457715.1 Argyresthia albistria
CCTACCTAGAAGGACGAAAGCCACTAGGAGTTAAAATAGCTCCAAGAGCGTAAACTAAACCAAGGAGGAGAACCAAAACCATCGGACGAAAATTCACTCCCAAAGCCATTCATTCCTGCCGCTGCTATTCTAGGGGCCTACTGGCTTTTGGCTGTCCTCATCGGCTTCGTGTTCGACTTGCCGTAATGACATAATGATAAAGTTCATTCTTGCGCGTTTAAACACGAAGCCGATGTCGACAGCATAGCCGGTAGGCCCCCTGGTCCTCTGTCTAGGTTGCGTGACAGGATCTGATCCATGCCTGCTGTTAATCCGGTACCACTAGAACTGTGTAGGCTCTGAGGCGTACACCCGACTAGTGTACACCCCTGTGTGTCACAGCAGGCTACGTCCCGACTAGTGTACGCCCCTGTGTGTCACAGTAGGCTGCGTCCCGACTAGTGTACACCCCTGTGTGTCACAGCAGGCTACGTCCCGACTAGTGTACGCCCCTGTGTGTCACAGCAGGCTGCATCCCGACTAGTGTACGCCACTGTGTCACAGCAGGCTGCGTCCCGACTAGTGTCCGCCACTGTGTGTCACAGCAGGCTGCGTCCCGACTAGTGTTCTTGTATGTGCGTCACAGCAGCGTGCATACCTGCGCCGCCGTGAGTCCATGCGCGTCCTCGGCGGGCGCGCCGCCTCGCGCCATCATGAGCGAGTGCGGGTAGTCTAGCAGCAGCTGCACCACCGCCGTGTGCCCGCCCTTGGCAGCCTCTGTGGACGCGAACAAACATACAGTGACACCATCTTATCTGACAATGAGCGATGGCGCCACAATCTACTACGAGTCTCCAACTGAACAGCTGACACAATGCATGTCAGCGCCGTATCGTAGGATTGGCCATATCATATCATTGTAGTGAATGAATTGCCGAGATCTGATAGAATTGAATGAAATTAATTGAGAATTTTATATAACTATCATGAATGAGGATTCGATTGATTTAACTTGAACTTTTGGACAAGATAAGCGGGCTACACAGTTACACACACGCTTGCGGCAGGGGCGATCTAGGGAGTAAAAGTGTGTTAAACTGGAGCCGCCTGCTGTATACACGTGTACACCACTCCAAGCGCACACAACCAGCAGCTCCAGAACACGGTTACCTACTCTAACTACCAAGGGTAGCCCTACTGTAGCCCGCTTTAGAATCGACAGGCCATACGTACCGATGAGCGTGCTGGAGTTGTCCTTCAGCTTGCGGAAGAGGTCCGCGTCGCAGCTCAGCAGGAACTTGACGACGTCGGCGTGCCCGCCCGCGCACGCCAGCGACAGCGGCGTGTGGTCGCCGCTCGCCGTCATGCGGTTCACGTCTGCGCCCTGGGGTTACATGACAACGTTATTGGCGGGGCATTCACATTCAGAAAGATCGCCCAGAGACTATATCCAATAGGCTTGCGTCCAAGGTAATCCAATAAATCTAGTAACAAGGCATAAGTTGAATGCATTACGTACAAAATGGCTTGCTTCAGAATTGTATATTTCCAGCAAATATATTTTATAAAGTCAATTTTGTGCAAAAAAGACGGCATTTGATGGCACTTTTACATGACGTCACTCTGTGGTTATTTCATAGAACTCAGGAACAAAAGTTCCGTTTTGACAGTTTATTAAAAGTATCTATTTTGACTTGACAGGCCACAAGCCTATTGACTGCGCCTGCGGGGGAATGCGGCTCAGCAAACATGAGATGTATACAACGTATGCAACCTATGTACGATGACGGGCCACCATTGCTTTAGTGAGTTTTCAGCTGCCTCCGCAGCAGCTGACCAACCACAGCTCTCTAAGTTACCTAGTCCCCCGCCGTAAATTGGTGAGTTGTGTTTCAAAGGAAAATGTATCTCCAATGGATAAGTGCTCCCTGCCAACGGCATACTCGTTGACTTGTCTCGTACAACTACAACACCTCGAAACTCGGCAATGTGTGCGTGTGGCGGCGTGTGCTTATTCGGAACGCAATGTAACTATGTGCGCGCGGCCGTTCCCGCTGTTTTGTTTGAAGTGAACCTGGCGTGCTCCAGCAGCGGTAGCCCACCTTGCTGACGAGGAACTGCACGGTGCAGAGGTGGCCGGCGCGCGCAGCCTTCATGAGCGGCGTGCGGCCGCCCTCGCTCTCGTGCTGCAGCTCGGCACCGGCGCGCAGCAGCAGCTCCGCCACGTCCGTGTGCCCGTTCTCGCACGCGTACGTCAACGCCGTGTCGCCCGTCTGCGTTTGGGCGTGCACGTCCGCGCCGACGCCCAGCAGGTACCTGCGGGAGTCAACAATATGCTCGTGATCGTGACGTAGTAGATAGATAGATTATGAGGTGGCACGTCCGCTGAACACAGGCGGCTGATCGGTCTTCTATTGTGACTATTTCACCCGATTCCCAGTCAAAGTCAGTCAGTCACATAGTATGGAATCATCATGGAATGAATAATGGAATTAAATTTATTCTGCCTGCAAAACATCCGTCATGGAAGACTTCAAGATCAGGTGGGAAGCTTCAAGTGTCCTTCATCAGAGGCGTCGAAGCCCCCAGCTCCACATCAGCTGTAGCCTTGATGAGGAACCTCACCCACATCCTACCACCACATTCTACAACTAAGGTCTAGAGCATACCGCACCAGCTCCAAATGCCCTTCCTGCGAAGCCTCCATCAGCGGCGTCGATGCCCCCAGCTCCACATCAGCTCCAGCCTTGATGAGCAACTCGTCCACCTCCTACCACTACAGACCTATGGCCTTCTAGAACATTCTCTACAGGACTGAGGTCTAGAGCGTACCGGACCAGCTCCAAATGCCCTTCCTGCGAGGCCTCCATCAGCGGCGTCGAGGCCCCCAGTTCCACATCAGCTCCAGCCTTGATAAGGAACTCGGCCACGTCCTGGAAGCCGCCGCAGCAGGCCAGGGTCAGCGCCGTCTCTTGCGTCTCCTCGGTCTGCGCGTTGATCGTCGCGCCCTGGGTTAGCAGCACGCCGACCATCTCCTCGTGACCTGGTGGAGGAGGGGGGTTTAGTAAATGCGGTATTGCGTAAAACCACAGGGTGCCATCCCATACAAATTAGAATTAGTAACCCTTCGTAAAAAAGAGATGGCGTGAGGAGTAAGATTTGTACTTTAAGCGCCATGGTTTCAGTTAACATACTTCTAGGTGGCGCTAATCTTAGAATAAATCCTATATATCTTAGCGCCATCTCGTGGTATTTGCAATTTTTCGATGGTGCTGCACCAAGCGATAATGGCCTCGAACTAAAGCTTCCGTAGCATCTCAGTTTACGCCGGTGTCATATTTTGTTCTAGGTGGTCTATCTGTATTAGTATAATATTATAGTATATCTGGTAAAACGCAAATGGAATACAGACAAATCATTGGCTCAGTATATGCTTCTGTCAATAGATGGCGTCGGCACCTTCAGATAGAACGAAGTTTGTCGTGTCAGCTACTACAATAGTGGCATCACAGTGTCTCACCCTCCCTAGCAGCCTCCATGAGCGGCGTGTAGCCCTCATCGTTGACCTCCTCGATGTTGGCGCCGCGCTCCAGCAGCAGCAACGCCAGGTCTACATGCCCGCCGCACGCCGCCAGCGTCAGCGGCGACTCGAAGCTGTCCGTCGGCATGTTCACCTGGGGGGAGGGGTAGCGTAACATAACATTACATTTACATACAGGCACCAGCTCTGGCCCCACGCGAGGATACACGCCCCTGTGTCGTGGGAAACTGAAACAGGGCCGGGAGTCGCGTACTGGAATGGCAAGAAGGTAGCTATAGCGACGCGCAAAAAGCTGATGTTGGTTTGTCAACGGTGCCGAGACGCGCCGCGCTCGCTGGCTACAAACAAACCGGAATTTCGCGCACTCGCTATTCTGTACGAGACTCAGTGCCCAGCGAAATCACAAACGTGTAAACATCCAAGAACTGGTTTTTTTTCTTCGTCCCCTGATGGGATTTGAACCCGACCTATCGCTTAAGAAGCATGGCGGTCGAACGCCACAGAGCTGTGACAGAGGTCGTCGGCGGAGGTGTGTGGGTTGATGAATGCGTAAGCATTGATGACGAGTGAGATTTGTTTGTCAAGATCGTAGCTGGAGGACAATGAGGAAGGTATATCTCCAACAGTCTGTTGAAGACGAGTGAGGGGACCGGGATGAATGACATATGCAATGCCCAGCAGTGAGTCGGTCTCCTACCAACAGCTATCTGGGTCTACTACCAGGGTCATCTTTGCAGAAGATACCGATGAAATTGTGAAAATGTTAACAGGGTAGGTACCCTCAAACCATCGAAACTCAAATATTACGTCATTTTTATGCTTAAGTTTTGGCAAACTGCTGGATTGTGTATTTAATCTACTTAGCCTAATAAAACGGCAGTACCTTTAACTTTAATATGTCTAGAATAGATTTTTAAAATAAATATTGCTTGTATGAGCAATAATTATTTTTCTAAAGTTCGAATTAGATTTTCCACGAATAGTACTACAAACTAAGACAAATTATGGGAAACCGGTACAACACAGTTTTATTGAAAAAAAACGTCGGAAAGGTGACAATATGTTCGTCATTTGTGGCAGAACAGATTTTTTATTTTTCTTACTTTACAGTGCAAAAAAAAAAGATAACTATGCGAGATAAACACGAAAATTGCCTCAAATAAACTCACTTTTAATAGAGATAAAAGCAATTTAATGACTACCAAACTATTTTTACCTTAAACATGAACTATCACTTTTTCAGAAAAGTGAAGATTAATTTAGAATATTACGATTGTATTATTTTTAATTAATTATTTAAAATTATATAAAACTCGACGCGCGGGATCTCGTGATTCAATCGCAGCCGAGCGCTTGTTGAGGTAGGACCTGTGCTGCGCTTGCTCTGACCGCCTGTTCACGTTCGGAAGCGGCGAATACTGCGACTAAAAACTTTTGATCGTTAGTATTTTACCTTTTGTGTTATGTTTATGTATGACTATTATTGTGTTTGTGTTATGTGTATCAATGAGATGACTATTATTACAATTATTTTAGAAGATGGGGAAGAGACGAAAAATTAAGCGAAATAGGGAAAAACTGGAGAAAGCTAGAGAAGCTCTTAGGTAAATTGTATTCTGTTTTTGTGCAATAAAGTATAAAGTAAAGCAAAGTGTAACAGTATTTTATGCTTTCCGTATTAATTTTAGTCATATTAGGTAGTCATGATATTTTTATTGTTACAGACTGAAAAAAGAAAATATGCCAATGAATAATCAGGATTTGGCGTATCCATCAAGCACTAAATTGGATTCAAGAAAGTAGGGATCTTTTACCAGAGTACAACAAATGTAGTCTAAACTCAGTAATACCTAATCAAACTCGGCTCGCTGGTTTGAGTCCTACCTCAGAGACCGCCAACAGCGCATAAAGTCTGAGGAGATCTCAACAGACTGGTGTGATCTCTCCGCCGGTGTTCCTCAGGGTGGTATCGTTTCTCCTCTTCTCTTCTCGGTATTCATCAACTCCATCTCTAACGTACTTACTTCTTCTTATCATCTTTACGCAGATGATTTACAAATATACCGACACTTCTCACCTTGTGATGTGAATCTGGCCGTAGAGGCTTTGAATGCTGACCTCAATAACATCAAGAACTGAGCTGCTTAATAAGGGCTGCTGGTCAACCCAGGTAAATCTCAAGCCATGATCATGGGTACACGGCACTCACTTAACCCAATGCAGAAAATGCTCATCGATCCTGTACTGTATGATGGTGCTATAATTGCATATAGCAATAAAGCCAAGAATCTTGGCGTTATATTCGATGAATTGTTGCCCTGGTCGCCCCATGTTTGTGAGGTCAGCAGACGAGTCTTTGCGTCATTTCACTCTCTCCGGCGGTTGCAGTACTTCCTCTCTCTTCAGACTAAAATCACCCTTGCTCAGTCTCTTCTACTCCCTTTAATCGACTATGCGGATGTTTGCTGGGTCAGTGCGAACGAAGAACAACTGAACAAACTCGAACGACTTCAGAACCTCGGGATTCGGTTTGTCTTCGGACTGCACAAATATGACCATGTCTCCCAGCATCGCAGGGAACTAGGATGGCTACCGATTCGTCTTCGCCGTGATATGCACGTTCTATCGTTTCTGTTTAATATTCTGAGAAATCCCCGCTATCCCGCTTATATTCGTGAACGCTTTGAGTTTCTTTTCCCCAGGGATAGCAATAGGAGATCCCACACGATGTCTCTTCTCTCGACTCCTCGACATTACACTGCTGCTTATGATCACTCTTTCAGGTTGAGGGCAATCCGGTTGTGGAACGCACTTCCCTGCGCTATGAGGGACAGTCCCTCAATTTTCACTTCTAAGAAAAGTTTGAAAGAACACTTCCTTTCTCTTTCGTGATAGGTATCTTGATTATATAAGTAGATGTATATGTATGTTTATGTATTCTACTCTATTATATATATTTTTATTTTATTTTATTTTATATATGTATTCATATTTAGGTCTATGTAGCATTTTTATTGTGTCGATATATTATAGTAGATATATTTAGATTCATTTATCTTCATTTTTTAGTGTGCACTAGGACTATTCTCTCAGAACATTCTGTCCTATCTTGCCTAGGTTTGCTGGAAGAAATCTCGTTTTAGAGATAAGCTCGCCTTTGCCTATTTACCTTTGTTTTAAGACTATGTATCACATTGTTTTCCGTGCAATAAAGAAATTATGAAATTATATCGCCAAAACTAAAAATATTCGCAACTATTTTTCAATTAGTAATACTAATTATTACTGTAAATATTTAATAAACATATTTTAAATATCCCTTCAGCGTTCTTTATCCTTTCTCTACGCTACCTAAGTCGAGTAATTACTGTTTTTCATAGCGTCACGCCTTTTTCCTTGTGGGGTGGCAGAGACACAATTGTGCCCAATAAGGATATTCAATGCTCTTATTTGGTTTTGGAGGGGAGGCAGGGCAGATTATTTTTTTCCTCACGGTGTTTTCCATCACCGTTATAAAGGCCCTTTAATGTAAGTACTTAGGTAGTTTGTCTTATTTCCTGTTTTTCGTACAAACTTGACAACTTGAATGACTGAAATTGTTCCACTGACCATCTTTAGTTACGGGATTAGATTTGAGTTTATGTCCTACATGTACTACACACGTTAGGTGTACCTACAGCGTAGCATAAAATAACATCATAACGTCACGCACGCCTATTCTCATACTACGCAATAGATCAATATTATGCAATCCTAGTGTAGCCGTTCCCGCGTTGCTCTGTACGCACACAGACGCGCTACGCTCGCACACAGACGCGGTGCGCTAGCCCGCCGAGTATTTTACCTAAAATCGAGCGGCTTGATTTAGAGAGTACGCTCTTAACTCTCTAGCTACAACAGACAAACGGTTCAAGAAATATAGTCGGGACACACGTAGAGACAGACGGACGGCGAGGGTGTAGTATCCGTAGCCAAAGGTTCCGCGTCTGTCCGTCTCTCAGCAGGGGGCTTTATCTCTTCAACCGTTGTGGCTAGAAATTTGAAATGATCTCCATCTACTACCCAAGATGGTTTGCTGGAAGAAATCTCTTATAGAGATATGCTGGCCTTTGTACTCTTCTTTTCTATCATAAGTAATCTGAATTATGCCATGTGAGTGTTGTGCATTGATACTCTTTGGTGTAATACTATTTGTGTGTCGGTATGACAGAATAAAGACAGTTGCATTTACATGGTCAACATGGTGTTTTCTCATTTACAATATAAATCTCTACATGGTGTTGTGTGTCTACAATACAATAAAGAAAACTACGAAACGATAAAAACAAACTCCTACCTGCGCGCCAGAATCCAACAGCAGCTTCGCCACCTCCACATGCCCATCCATGCTGGCCTCCATCAGCGCCGTATGCATCTCATCCGTCTTGTGCTCCCGATCCGCGCCCGCCGCTAACAGGAACCGCACCATGTCTAAGTGCCCTTTGTAGCAGGCGAGCGTGAGCGCGGACTCCTTGAACTCGTTGGAGTGCGTGTTGATGCCCGCGCCGTGCTCGAGGAGGATCTTTGCGACGCCCACGTGTCCTGCTGAGGCGGCCTGGGGGGGGGGAAGGGAAATGAGTGAGCATTCGTGGGTTAGAGAGCTCTGCTAGTTGTAGGTGGGACTAGTTCTCTAGTGGGGCCTCAGAACAATGTATAGTATTGTATAGTTAAACAGGACAGCAAAATCATTGTTGGCTTGTTTGTCATGATTCAGTTACATGTGAACAGATGGCACTATCTTGTTTGTTATGGTTCAGTCACATGTGAACAGATGGCACTTCATGCCGGTAAAAGTGTGCAAGTGAGCTGTCGGCATGTGAGATGCTTCACAGAGTTCCTTGATTTGACACCCACCCCGCCAGTGAATGTGTATGTGTACTCTTGTGAACTCAACAAACCCTTGCCTATACTATTTCTACTATACCATAGCTTGGGTCCATAACGAACGTTCAGCCGAAACAACCACATGATGGAAGTGGATAATTAATGGATTACTCCAATATCTGTCTGTCTAGCTAGAGGTAGACAATTTCGCTGAGTCATCCTACTTGTTTTTGCGCAAGTTTGCGAGGTTATTAACTTATGCAGGCTTTGGCGCATTTGTAGCTAGATCATGTTTACGATCATTACGATTTGATCATGAAAATGAAATGATGGGCTTTTGAAAAATTAATTAAAACTTTCGGTTATGGAATGTTTGAAAAGCTAAGCATCACTCGGTCACTGAGGGCCGACCAAATCAATCGACAATGGCTTTTCGTACCTACTAAAGCTGTGTAATAAGCATTTTGTTGTTGTGTTATATAAACACAAAGCGTCTGAGAGAAGCCAAACAACAACTAGGTTTCTAAAGAAACATGTTTTAGGGCAAAACGCTTTTGTAACTTCATTTGTTTTTGTGGAGAGGTAGCTATACTATACCATTTATTAGTTCTCGGGTGACGTGACGTGTGACGTCAGAGGCCGCACACGCTGTCACAGTCACAGACTCTATGCCCGTCCTCTCACTTACATGAGTGACGCATTCCTAAGCGCGACCTACACTATGGTACAGTGCAGTCACTTGCGCTAGTTACCTCCATGAGCGGCGTATGTCCGTTCTCGTTGTGGTCTTCAACGTTCGCCCCGTTCTCCAGCAGCGCTCTCACGCACTCTTCGTGCCCGCCGGCGCATGCGTACATGAGCGGCGTGTTCCCGGAGCCGGAGACCGCGTTCACGTCCGCCGTGTGCGCGATGAGCAGCCGCACGATGTCCACGTGCCCGGCCGAGGCCGCCTCCATGAGGGGGGTGCAGTCGCCCTGCGGGGGGGTGGTTGCATTGTAATATTATTAATGGGCTCTACTCTCGATGCAACCTGGCTTGCAATCTGTCGCTGCAGCTCATAGCAGGCAGGTTGCCTTGCAACCGCTAGAGAAGGACAGAACAGGAAGATGGACAGAGAGAGAGAAATACAAGTTGCAGCAACAAATTGCGAGAAAGATCGTGAGTAGAGCCCATAATACATGTTGATGACACATGCCACGCTCACTGATGAACCTGAAAAAGAAGCTTAAAACTATTTATGTACCTACTCAAATGTATACACAGATATATAAAAATATTAAATATATATAAAATAAAATTATACAACACACATAATAAATACGTACATACTTGCATTGTATAAGCTCAAATATTTGTCATTTATATAAATGGGAAAATGCCAAAGGTGTGTGTCGAATGTTCTAGGCACTCCCCGCACCCCTTTCCACCACCCGCAGTGGTCCACCATCAGTCCTTGCTTGCCATCGGATCGTGACGCGTGTGCGCATTACATCGCACCCACCTTTCGCATTACCGGCTCCAAAACTGCTCAATATCGTATTGTTATTTCTTCTGAAACGTTCCTCACCTTCATCCAGTACCAAACCAACGATCGTAGTTTACAATACATATGTAGGTACAACCCGACCAAACTAAGTTTGCACCTCGCGTCGATTACATTACATTCCAGCGAGGTCAAACTTAGCTCGGTCGGGTTGTACTTAATTACAACAAAAATGAATTGTAAGCATATCGGCGCTTGAATCGCCAGTTAGTCATTAGCCACGCGCTGTGACAAACATTTACATAGAATTGTGAATTAATAAATAGTTTCTAATGACATTGGCGGTTTCACAGAGGGGCACAGGCATTTATCCGGACATATCACATAGATGGGTGTCGGGCTAGTGGTCAACCATAGATGGGTGTCGGGTTAGTGGTCAACCATAGATGGGTGTCGGGCTGTCGGGTGGTCAACCCGGCTGTCAGAAGTTAGATTGATACAAACATAGATGGGTGTCGGGCTAGTGGTCAACCATAGATGGGTGTCGGGCTGTCGGGTGGTCAACCCGGCTGTCAGAAGTTAGATTGATACAAACATAGATGGATGTCGGGCTAGTGGTCAACCATAGATGGGTGTCGGGCTAGTGGTCAACCCGGCTGTCAGAAGTTTTCAAACTGCCCTATCTGTGACACAGCTTTACGACTATGACAGCTTTGTAGAGCGTCGTCTCTTTCGCTCAGCGATGATACTTTGACACTAAAGCCGGTTCACACATTATCGCCAGGTAATTAATTAAAAGTGTCTTTGTTCGAATGTAAACATTGAAAAAATTTAATTTATAGATCGTAAGGCAGATGAAACAAGGTGTTTATTTGCAGAACATCGTGAACATTTGGTCTCAATTAAATGGGTAGAAAATAATTAAAGTCATGAGCTAAAACTACGCTTTCAAACATCATAGTTCAAATGCACAATCTACCTATTATTCTAATCGGCAAGTAATAAAACACTGAGTCTTTGTCAAGATAGCTTGGAATTCCAGTACTGAACCACAACATCACTGCCCTTACGCCAATTTACATTGAATGAGGCATTTGTACTGATAAAGCGTGAAAGGAGAATTGGTTTCGGTTTGTAATTGGCATTAACACATGATGACGTAAGACATGATTCGTATGATCGCAACTGCATACTGCCATGCAAATATGAAGTTTGGTGACAATGCGAATGGTCTATTTGCAAATGGCGAAAAGTGGAACTGAATGTAAAAACAATATTGAGTCAATAATGCCATCATCGTCACCACGTGAAAATATGGGCTCGTAACTTAAATTATTATAAATTATTTCCAATGAATGCGTCGGTCCTTTGGAGCCGAATGATGTAAACTACATTTAAGACAAGTAGTTTTTTTTGTAAATAAACAAATGTATGGAGTGAAAGTTCTCAATATTCCTAAGGCGCCATCTAACCATTTCGTATTTAGTGGCCTGCGGAATAGGCTTTGTTTACAATACACTAAACAAATTAACGATTTTGGATTTAGTAGCCTGCGGAATCGGCTCAGTTTACAAAAATACCCTCATCGTATTAACTATTGACAACAATATTGAGCTTGTTCATTACAGGCCATCCACCCACCTTGATCCCGCGGTCCTCGACGCTCGCATGCATGGCCAGCAACACCTGCGCGAGCTCGTAGTACCCGGCGGAGCAGGCCAGCGACAGCAGGCTCTCTCCCTCCTCCGTGGTCTCGTGCACGCTTCGCCCCTCGGTGAGGAGCTTGCGGACCGTGCCCACGTCGCCGTCGGAGCACGCCTCGGCGAGGGAGGGCGCGCCGTCCGCTCCCACGGAGGATGACACCGCCGGTCCCGTTGTGCCGGTGGCCGTTGAGCCGCATTGCGTTCTTATTTTGAAAAACAAAAATGGATTAGCCTTGTCTTTTGTTTTTGTGTGTTTGGTAAATAGTGGATGGGGTGTCAGATAAGATCAAAGCTTAAAAATCACAGTCGAGTAAAGCCTCAATCGACTCGAGAGACGTCGCCTCAATCGAGTCGAGAGGCTGGCTCGATCAATCTCGGATTATCATCATTCGAGGGGAAATCGTTTGCGCCGCTGAATTTTATGAATGACAATTGGTAGTAAACAGGAAAGGAGTGTTTGAAGGTGTATTTGCCTTTCTGGTTTACGATTTCACGGTATGTTTTTACACGTGTAGGCCGGTGTTTCGCTTGTGACTGCGAGGCGTAGGCCGACGACTTGTGACGTTGGCTGCGTATCGAAGTGCACAGATAAGAGCGCGATGACGTCGTAGGCAAGAAAATCAGTTACTCGTGACGTGTGACATGGTCTTTTGATAGCTGCTAAGTACAATTTTAACTAAATTTAAGTATAACGAGATCAAGTTATGTGTCAAGCACGGCAAATTTATTGCCTGTCAGCCAGATTCCTACTAAAATAGTCGTATTGTACTTTTACGCGACTGTCAAAAGACTGTGGTGTAAATATAGCTCAAGTATTGAATCAAACTTGAAGTTTACACATCTCTCGTGGCTTTATATCTTGTTCTAGACAATATCAACGGTTTTTGATGCGGAGTCGTGCTCACATTGAGTGTTTCAAAGGCGTCAAAATATTTTAACAGCAATCAGATCAATGCTACACAAATCAATGCTGCATACATATTTACAAGCGCACGCATAGATAAGAGTATCCTATCCACACCTCAACTGAGTGTTCCTACCCTAGAGGTACTGGTTGAGCGGAATACAAGTGATAAACCTACATATAGAGCCAAGGATATCTTGAATGTTCTACACATGTTTGGGATAAGTAAGATAATGTTTAAACACACGACTAAAGTATCCGATCGCCAGAAAATAGCGTATGTATAGTCTGAGGTATATCCCGGTCAAGTTTACTTGAGACCTGAAACGTGACGTCATTACGGCGCTTTAACGGCAATTGCATGTCAGCGACGTCTCTAGTTAACCCAACAAGGTAGCATATGGTATTCCGTTATAAAAATCTACATCTTGCCTAAAGCCGGGTACTGATGATATGCTTGCTGCGCAGAGGCAACTATGGCGAAAAGTGTGTTAAGCTGGAGCCGCCTGCTGTGTGTAAGTAAACCACTCCGCCTGTGCTGTGTGCGCTTGGAGTGGTGTACTTAAACAGCAGGCGGTTCCAGTTAAACACACCTTTTCATCCTATACTGCCCCTGCAGCAGGCGTGTGAGTAGCTGGCGGAGGCTGGAGGACGCTGGCCTTACGCCCCTGCACATGAGAAGCGTCGCTGGACCGAGGAAGCTAACTTGTGTAGTACTCACGGCTTATCCTGCTGGTGGTGATGCCGGTGGTGCGGGGGGGGCTGGTCGCTGCGCATGCGCGTCAGCGCCGCGGCCGCCTCGTCCAGCGCGCACGACACCGACGAGGTCAGCCGCCGCAGCACCGCCGGGTCGGCCAGGTGCTTGCCCTCGCCGGAGAGCTTGCCGATGCCTGCTGGACATAGGCCGGCTTTAGATGTGTACACACACAGCGACATTACAAACGTGTAAACATCCAAGACCTCCACGAGTAGCATGAGGAGCGCGGCGCGGGTTTTGTGTGTGAGGGACAGAGACTTACAACGTATAGCTCTGTTACACTTTCCCGCGACAAAAGCCGCGCCGATATATTGTTTTAGTTTTTTTTCGGGAACTGGACCCGGGCGGGACCCTCTCGCATGGTAGGCAGACACAACCGCTTCGCCACAGAGGTCGTCATGTACGCAACGGAGTTTTGAAAATCATTATCGGCTCACCCGCAAGCTGCCGCAACCGTGGCAGGCATGCTTGCGTTTGCAGACTATCCCTGAGTTGCACGAAGACCTAGGCCACGCAGAAATGGAAAGCATTTCTGCGAGGCAAGGCGGGCAGGCGACGACGACGTCATTTGTTTGAGAGTTTGCCCTTCCTTGCAAAACATTTCTGCATGGCAAGCGTCTCAGCATAGCATAAGCCCATATACTCTATCTGACATCATAATGGTGTACTGTACGTGTACATCGGCCATAAGAACAATACAATTTTAGCTTGTACCTAATCCCATGTTTGTGTGTGACACTTGTTCACATAGTTCTGTGAATGGTGAAATAATACAGGTGTTGCATTCCAAGAATTTAACATCATCAGTGTTATTGATTATGATGGCACACGGTATGAATAAATAAATCTGATGATAAGACAGCAAGCTGAAAAGCTAAAATTGTATAGTGTCCTGGATGTAATGTGTAATGGAGAAAAATCATATTTTCATGCATAGAACGGTCAACGGGTTAGAAGAAAAGTATCTTATACAATCGCTGCTTTTGAAGTAGAGTCACACCTCGGACACTCCATAGAACGCTCGTAAAATAATCACCTATTACTACTACATAACCAAATGATGTGTGCGTAAACTTTGCTAGGGCTGGTGGCGCGGCAAATGCAGCGATATTAAAGTACCTCAGTAGCCTCAGTAAAAGTACTGTACGGAGTACTATAATGATAATAGTAATATCTCTTCTGTGGTAGAGTCATAAAGTCGTATACGTGTTTTGTCGTGGGAAAGTGAGGTACAGAGCTATATAAAACGCAATGTTCTGTCCCTCATTTCCTACGACAACACAACATCGAAAATACAAGAACCTTTCTGCCTTACAAAACCTTTTAACATGATATTTTTGACACAATTATCCCGATTTCTTTCATCTGTAGTGAAAACACTAGCTATCTCAGTACACTCATGATCGCATCGTAAGCAACGCATTGATGACGTGTTACAAATCTAATCGATAAACCCAACAATATCATTATCGAGCACATGTTATTATCGTATCGTGATCCACGCTGGCTGGTCGAGTGGTTTAGCCTCTATGTGAAAGTAACCGACTTATAGGTTTGATTGTGGCGTGAGTGTGCGAATTTAATGGTGAACATATTTTTACATTACATTACATAACATTTGCATACAGGGACATCGTCTGCACATCTTCGTTTTTCCGTGGGAAAAAGTTAAGTTTTATTGATTTAAATTCTTCGCTTGCGATTTAGACCTTACTACTAATGACTTATGAATTACGATGATACCCTCATCCAAACGAGTGCATTTGACAATTAGACCTGCATACATATTCTACAGCCTCGTAGCAAATATACTACAGTATTAGTACAAATTTTACAATTTTTACGTAATTTGTGTTGTGTTGAAAGATGGCTAAGTAGCGTTACAATACAACGCGTACACTCCCCTGCCCCATAGTAAAAAGCGCAATCCATATTATTAATGCACGAAGTTTCAAGGGCTCACGTTACGTAACGTCTATTAATGGTGCATGCAGTGAAAAGCATTTGTTGGTATCATGAACATAGTTTAGTTAGTATGATACCGTTAAGAGGAGAGGTTGTGAATGGGGACGCTATTACTGAAATAGGCGGGACAAGGACGCCACACATGCGGGTCGATGCCGATTGTACTATTGATGAATTTAATTAAACTTTCGTTCTTACGCGCGTGTTTACTAGTAACAAGAATAGTCGAGTATAAATAAAATTATCACGTGTTACAAGGACCCCTAATTGGAACCCCTATAGGCTAAACAAGGGCATAATGTATTGTTTGGCTTATCTAGTCCGGTGATTCTGAATCAATATTTTTATGCTATTTAATTAAGGCCAGCCAGAACCACATTTTTAACAAATTGAATTGCTAAATATATATATGACACAACATTATGATAGGGCTCTAGGATGCGTTTGGCCCAGAAATGAGACACTAAATTAGTTCCAAAAATATTACCAGACTATATTCGGATTAAGGCCGTCTTCAGTAACAATTTATCTATTCTAATGAATAGCGGTCTTCAGTCAACCGTAGTAGTTAACAAACGCGCCGTGAATTTCCCGATAAGCGAATAAACTCTCCATTTTACACCTGTTAAAAAATAATAAACAAACACAGACAGGTCACTCACACTAACACCAGACGTGACGCACGCGAACAAATAAAGTATGAAAGAAGTGAAGCATCTGCTATTTCATTCTGTCACGCACCCCGTTTCCTCGACCCTCCGATATCTCCTTCTAAATTTGGAAGGATTTTATTTTCGTCCTTGCACCATGATCAGTCACTGGAGATTTTTTATTGTGCGCGCTATTGTGGCGGTTTAAGTATTGCTTTTATGATAACGGCTATAATCCTATAATCGTTACTCAGATCATCATCATATTCGTGTGGAAACTTAAGTTGACGTAGGAAGAATCATAGAAGATCCTTCCAGTAGTCAGCCAGCGCGATGGCTTTGTCATTTGTTACTCAGATGTATTCACTTCACGGAACTAGATATCGATCTAAGTTTGCCTCTTTCTTTGTGTAGGTAGAGTTGTAGAGGGAAACTGAGGTCGCTATGGACCGAACTAACGCCTGATGCGCGCGAGTAACCAAAATATCAACTAATTTTACAGTGAAACTTATTTGCGTGCTTATCTCGTAAAATACAGACACACACACACACAGACTTAGATTTGTCTGCTATTGCATATATCTGCAAATCTCTCCACCTACGCTTATACTTAGTATATTAACTGCAATCCTGTCCCATACCATAAAATAAACTGCTAAACTCTAGTTTCATGAAATTAAGCTGACAGTTTCTATGGAAAATCGCTGCTAATAGGAACGAACGTAAAACATAGTTATTAGGGAACGAGCATATCGTGTGAACTCGTGTACGGCTGACAAAGAAAGCATGCAACATTACCTTCACAATTTTTTTATACGAGGGCATATTTGCAATCCTTATGTCCTGGAAACGTATCCATTAGTTACATGTTTGTACGGTTTGATTGAAGAAATATTTTGCTCGAAGCAAGCCCGCCTTTGTACATCAATTAGCTGTTTAGTTCTCGGAACTTCTCTGTGTTTCTGTAACTCGAATTACCTACTAATCTCATTGGCTAGTACAAAAATATAATATAAACGTGAAAGTCAAAAATCTTGCTGTCATTGATTACCTTTATAGCTACGAGATTAATAATTCAAGTAATTGCAAATCACAAACTGAACTCCGACCAGATAAAATGGACAGTGCACCAAAGACTTAAATATAAAAAGTTTTACTAATCTATCAGCGACCTTTCGGAAGGTCAGTCAATCCAACGGATGAAAAACGAGATCGAACATTTATTTCAATACGCAGATACCTAAGAAGCTATCTTTAGGACTTTTGCAGGAAATATCGACATCTACATGTACACGCAGCTTTATCCGTTGTGATGATAATACTTTTGTTTATTTACTTTATCATTATGTATTTAGGCCGTTGGACATTTGTATACCTATATTGTGGTGACGGGTCAATCACATCAGAATTCGCAATAATCTCTAAATATTACAATTGTGCCCACTTGGTCATCACTGTACTTACTGTGGCAGATCATGGACCACAATCAGCATCATGTCATTAATCATTATACCTATATATTATGTGTCCTTGCACCAAAAATAGTAATTGTGATTAGCGTGTTAATTTTGACAGCTGCTAAATATAATTCAGACTCTAATCATGATCAGTGTTTTTGGTGCAAATGTACCTAAATGTGTGTTGTGTAGGGTCTCGTACGAAGGGTATAACAACGGGCCCTATAACAAAACTCCGGGACCAATTGGAAGGTAAACACTTTCAATAATAATAAAAAACAATCCAAATCGGTCCATCCGTCTAGGTGCAATCGGGACAAATACAAAAAACGCGACGAATTGTAATCCTCCTCTTTTTGTGAAGTCGGTTAAAAAGAGGTCCCCATACAAGAGACGTGTCTACGATGATACGGAACCCTTCGTGTGCGAGTTTGTCTTGCTCTTGACCGGTTTACTTTTGACTGTGTCAATGGCGAATTGTTTATTTACACAAATACAACCTCAATCTAGTATTTATCTATCGGACATCCGGGATTCAGTTTACAACGTTGCGGTATTCGCCACAAACACCCCAATGTTTGAACAAACATTTGCCTCGTTATCTGTAATGCGCGTTTATGCAAATTTGTATAGAATGTATTGTTATTATTCGACAGGAACCTTCACCCGTAGCCCGCGATGACACAAACCTATTATATTCCATTTTAATTAGTCGTCATTTGTGTCTATTGCACTCTGTTAGGATCACAATGTCGGCGGCCGATCGTAGAATCGGGCACACCATGATGTGCCTCGCAATTTCATGATATGCCCAAGCCATTACTGGGCACATCATGATGTGGTGGGTTTTAACGAAAACGTGTCTTTTTAAAAGCATTTTTATTCAGCACTAAAGTCTTCACAAAACAAAAGGCCCGTTTTGACAGTTCACGCCCATGAAGTTTTAACCCCTTGCGTAGGTAATAAAAGCCAACTGTTGCGTACAAGCAAAGCGTACAAGTTGCACCTAGGAAAACCGCTTCTACGCGTCAGGGGTTAAAACTTCATGGGCGTGAATTGTCAAAACGGGCCTTTTGTTTTGTGAAGACTTTACGTGATGTTTTTTTGTGTTATACATGTCAAACGTTCACGAGGACTATTCGGGGGCTTCGCTGCGCTCGCCCCCTTTAGTCTTCACCGCAGTGTTTGCCTTAGGAGATTTCATCGTTTCATGATATTTATGTGCCCAATTCTACGATCGGCCGCCGACAACAACACCGAACTAATACAGTTAAACATAATCCAGTTTTTAACAATCGATTAGGGCAGGAATGGGCAACAGTCGATCGCAGCGAGGGAGAAAATACTACTGTTATTTATTATATTACACAGCACACTCAGAAGAAACAGAAATATAATCAAAATGCTAGCCGTGCGATTTTTCCGGGGCGGCTACAGTTTGCGTATGCACACGAATTTCATTATTTACTACTCAATAAAAATATTTTGTAAATGATCGCCATGTGATTTTTCCGGGGCGGCTCATGCCGCCCTATGAGTTCTGCCTTTTTCAGTACACCAGAGAGTTTCATTATTTTTAATCAACTTTTAATTCATGTGCACTTTTTCCTAGTATACTTAGAAGAAACAAAAATATATTCAGCATGTGACCGCGGCAGTAATGTACTAATGTTTCAATGTAATTTTACTCCTACTTAATTATTATTTACTTCTGATTTTAACTCCAGCTCCGTCTGAAACTAGTCAATCGCCCCCCCCCCTCAAAATAAAAGTCTGGATCCACCCCTTATTTCAACTATCAAGCAATCAATTCAAAAAACAATTTTGAATTCGGTCGATTGCAGACGGGTTCGTAGTCAAAAGTCGATCTTGGGGCCTGATGCCTGGAATAGAGTATAGAATATTTCAAGAACGCCTGCAAGTTCCCCAATGTCTAACTCAAATCGTAAGGCGTAAGGTACCAATTTAATACAAAGAAAGCTCTTATTTAGCCGAAAGCAGGCGTTTATTACCGCTGGCTATTGTTATGTTGTCTTAGATTCTGACAATAACCAGTCGCCAGCAAGCAACCTCAAGCGAAATTAACCTTTATCGATCGAGCTCCTTCGTAGTCAGACTTATGCACTTATCAGAAGGCTCAAAATTGCTCGTTAGTACACCGTTGAAAAGGCATATTCTGACACTTCCAAGACTGCTCTGATCTGCAGTATTGATTCAACGGTAATGCCTGCCCCCAGACGGACATACTGTGCCAGCATTACTCTGCACTTTTACGACCAGTGGCCAGAAACTCGGCTGGGTTCGTGAAATCGTGAATCTTCCAACTGTTCCCAGTGTGCCTTGCCCCAGTGATACCGGCTTAAACGTATAAACTGGCTTTTCTAAAGCTAAAGGATATTCCAAAGCAAATAAACCGAAAAGAGCAACATTTCACTACCTAGTTATAGGTTCTCAGTTCGCATCGTGGTAGGTAGAGCCGTAAGACAAAAACAGTATCTCTATAGCAGTTACTATCATAAACAAGACAATAGAAGAATTGCAACAAATGATAGGCAATTCTTTAGCGTCCACCCAGCTTTCCTTTTACCATCGGCGCGCGGCTCCGCCTTTGGTAAATATTATCCGAGTAATGCCAAGACAAAGCAATGTTTTCTAATTATATAGAAAATGGGACGGCTATGCTTCTACTTGGTGATATTAATTGAGTGGCATGTTTGGGGATCATCACTTGAGGTGGCCACCGAATAGTCTTTTCTTGAGGAAGGAATTAACTGAACGTCATAGAGACAGTAGAGAAACACATATGGATAAAGCAACCCTCAGGTCACTTCAGAGCCACCGCCGAAACAGCAATAGTTAGTCAAAACATACCACTTTCGCTATTCAGAGAGTGTACCATAGGTCAAGGCGTATCAGCTAATGTCAAGTTTTGACAAATGCTACTACGAATACGAGGTCAGCTGTTTACTTTCATACATTGCTAAATAAAAAAGTGGGTATTGGGAAAAGGGTCCTGGAAATAGTTAAATTCCTAGATCTTGGGATAGGTTAGGGGCTCCTTGAATGGCAATTAATTATAGTCCTCTAATGTGTTTGTGACTAAGGGCGCAATAAAACTTTCCCACAATAACATGGAATAGAACTAAAATTCAACTAATAGTCAACTAATAGAGAACAAATGTGGCTTCAAAAGCCAGTAATCTTTATGGCTTGCATCCGATCGCTATTTGATCACGTAACAAGATATGAATGAATTTAAATTAAGCTTTGTAATAAGAAACAGGAAACGGTCAATGTTATTCAAAACATAGGATTCTTAAAAGGTCAGTAAGCAGTACTCAGAGGTGTCCAATATGATCTAGGCCTAGGCTAATAGCCTAAGGCCCGGATGTGCAACAGCCAAATCTAAATCTGAGTGACACTCGAAGTCAGCCATGCAGCCAAGACTTTGCTTCAGTTATCGCCATAAAGGGGAGGGGTTCTCATTTTTGCGTCTACAAAACTAGCGACAAAAGGTCACCGTGCATCTCCATCTAAAGGATTTAGTCCGGCCATTGAACATTGACTGCTAAAGAAAAGACAGACAAAAACTATCACTTTCGTTCAGCTCTGTGAGAGCCGAAAGCATCACAAAGTTGATATGTCTTGACGCTGTACAACAACACAGGAAATTCGAAAAGTTATCTCGGAAGAGTTGACACTAATACGAGCGGGAACATGGAACCCCTACACTTGCAGTTTGGCCGATAAAAGATCGACTTCGGGAAGGTGGTTACGCAGCGTACTTGAGCGTAACTTACGCTGATGGGTGTCGGAGTTAACATCTGGCATACAGTTCCCGTCACGTAAGAAGACACTGAGCGACAGGGGTGGCATGTGTGTATCATAATACTTTCGGGCGACACTGTAGCCATCGCAAACACGTCCCATCCCTGTCGCTCAGTCTTTTTACGTGACGTGAACTTCACGTGACGCAGACGTCACACAGCCAACTTATCAAAGCTAGCGGCTCCGTGCGAACGCGCGTCGTTTTGCTCTCTACATTAGAAATGGAGTAGACTTTGAAGGTTGGCGCAAGTATCGAGCGATGTGACATGTTTTATGCATTATACATTTTAGATTTGTAGCGTTGCTGTTATATTGGATAACACACCACAATATCCTTGTGATATCCTAGTGTAAGGCTGGAAGGAAGGTAAGGTCCCCAGTGATAATGCCCGTATGGAATTTACATGCGTGTCATATTATTTGGAAAAATATTTTCAATTACAAACACATTTAAGTACCATTATTTATTAACTATACTGCTCACATGTAGCAGTGAAGTGGCAGAGATTATTAAAAACCGCTTTCAGCTTTTCTAATGCACCATACCACAGTTTGATGACATTCGGTAACAGCAAATTTCCATTTAGGTGTAGTTTAGTGTCATTCTGCTTTGGTCTTCGAATGGAGACTGACGTATATTAGACCGTACTTGTATCTGAACATGTTTTTGATCCCCGGTTGCTACGGAAGGAGCGTTATATTTACGTCTGAAGTGTCAGCATGGTTTACAAGTTTGGAAAAGCATAGCAATTAGCAATTGCTTGCCTGGAGATGTAATCATTCACTTCTTTTAACTAGACCCAGTGAATGAGAGGCAGGTGGGTTTAAGAGTAAACAGTATTGAGGCACAACATGACATGTATTTACTGAACATTATGAATTGAATTTATCAAATTATGAGACACTAATAAAAAGGAATAATATAAAAGAAAGAGATTTAAAAGTTGCCAACTTATCGCCTGAAATAACTGCCATTATATTGTGAAACATTATTTTTTTAACAGACTCTATTGTGTTGTGAGTTCATTGAACTCAGCAGCCAATAAATATTAATTGTCATTCAGAATCTGTCCATCATGGCTTTATTTATGGCTCATGTCAATGTAAGTGACTAGTTTGCACAACATACCGAAATTATGATTCTTGTCATTAGTTTAATCCCTACTACATGAGACAACCTCGAATCTAGGAATTCTATAGCAATTATAAACATAATCTAAACACAAAAATAGTGGAAGCTGATGCGCCTACCCAAATTGACTCACCAATCGTGGGCTCGGACTTGGCGGAGCTACAGCAGTAACATAAACAAAAGTTTGGAAGAAATGGACAACTGTAGTTAACTGTACTGAGAGCCTCATATCCCTGCTGAGGGGTTAAAAGGAGATGATGATGTTAAACTCAACATTGAAATGATATAGTAGGGTCGATTTAACAACTTTTGTGTCACACGAATGAGATTAATTCACACGAATGACGCGTCATTCGTGTGACGTGAAATCAGTGTTACGCACGCTGCAAATAGCGTAGCAAACGTTTCGAATCTGCTACGTACGTTGTTACGGCACGCTGCAAATAGCGTAGCAAGCGTTTCGAATCTGCTACGAACGTTGTTACGGCACGCTGCAAATAGCGTTGCAAGCGTTACGAATCTTCTACGAGGGTCGATTTCACGAATTTTTATTTCACACGAATGACATTAATTGACGCGTCATTCGTGTGACCTGAAATCGACCCAGTAGTATTCATGGAAAACGCTTAATTATAGTCACCGTGCTGTCGCCATATCGTGAGAGGCTGGGAAATTCTATAACTTTTCGTCTCTAGGATTGTCCTCTCTGTCTTGAGCAACTGTGGTATTATTGCCTAATATGGCTCTAAATTATCTTGTTGATGTATACTATGTTTTGTTCACAGTGAATAAACATATGTCTATGTCTTTATCCCAAAAGTATAAATAGTATATTATAGAAAATCCTATGGGATTTCTTCTACAATCCTATACATACTTCTGGAACACACATATATTACACTCAAGTTAGGTAAGGTAAGTAGATATATGGCTCTGAAGTTGTAAATATGTATATTAGAGTGAACTAAAGGTGCTTAACCCGGCGAGCATGAGGTGAAAAAAAAGTTACACCAAGAATGAGGCAGGGTATTACATACCCGAGACAGCTTTGGGCGCGAATATCTCGGCAGGCACCTCAAGATATCCTGCGATTTTGCCACTATTATGCCCTCCCGCAAATCCCTGCCTCCAGCTACTCAGAACGCCATTGTTGCTAAACGCTTATTTAATGGATTACACAACTTTTTAATCCGGGTATGAGATACCCTGCCTCGTGCTCGCCGGGTTAAGGTACCATTTTTGTTTAGATTTAGGGTGGTTGTCAGTATTGTATGATTTGATATATACATACATTATAAAGTCTGCGAAATGCGAAGTCCATCAGCTTTGTGATGTGTCGCGTCAGATCAGAGAGTGATATAAGAATTTGAAAAATATCTCTTTAATAAATATTTCGGAATCTTTTTACTTATTCTTCTTTATCTTTTATATACTCAAATGCAATAACTACTGTTCAAATTTAGTGAAATTACACTGATGTCTGATACTGATATATTCCATGACAGCAAAACACAGCATTATCAGTCAAACATAGAATTGCATTATCAGTCAAACATTGTGTGCATCTGGGTATAGCAAGCCATTGTAGCAAGAGTGTCAAAATCTCACCGGCTGCCTCGAGCAGTGCTTCGAGTCTGGCCTGCATCTCGGGGTCGACGACCCGCTCAGGGTCATCGTGGGAGATGAGGAACTTGGATGAGTCTGCCGCAGCACCTTCCTCCTCCATTTCAGCCTGTGGACACAGAGACACAGTGTGAAATGCCAGGTTCATAGATATTAAATATTTCTGAGTAACATATTGTTTGGACTTTGGAGTTGAGAAAGTAGTAGAGTTGATGGGGTTAAAAGAAACGTAAGAGCAGGACAGGATTTTTATTAGTGCCTATCTTCTTCAGATGGTGTTACAAGCGCACAGCAGATCTAGCAACCTTAGCTGCTTGTTATAGCACCATCTGACATAATGGCAATCTTAATTTTAAATAATTTGTGAGGTGTTTCCAGCATTATTATTCTTATTTCTCCAGGGGTTGCTTTGATCAATTGTGCAAGAATTAAATTGAAGGATCTAAGAAAATTGTCTTGCCTCACATTGTTGTAAGAAAATGAACCATTTTCCTTCCATAGAAGAAAGGTAAGTTCAAGGTACTACAATATTCTATTCACTGACTTCAGCAAGGTTTCTGCCAGAATAACAGATCTTTTTATATTTTTCTGCATTGAAGAGATGTAGAAGGTATATTATTATCAATGATGAATAATCTCTAGGAATGATAAATTATTGGCTGTTGTCCTTGTTTTAAAAGATACTGTAGGAATCTCTGTGTAATATTATTTGTAATCTGTATGATCTATCTATGTTTGATCTTATACTTATACTTTATTGCACAGAAAACATATACAGACACTTAATATCGGAAAAAACATGTACAAAGGCGAGCTTATCTCTAATAAGAGATCTCTTCCAGCAAACCTAGGATCGAGAGGAATATTTAATAAAAGGTAGACCTACATACATAAATATATGCATAACAATCTTCATTTGAGTCTCTCAATACATACAATACAGTAATGCTTTAGCTAAGAACTCAAACAAAAAAGCATTATAAAAAAAGAGATTACCTATGTCTTATCAATAAAAATCACATGCTTTACAGAATTATTACTATTATTACTTAGTTGTTGACAAACTTCACTAAAAACTGCCTCTCATCAAATTTTCATCATGATTCGCCAAACTCCATTCAGAACTTGACGTGAAAAATGGAACAGTGTGGCTTTGTTTGACCTAAACAAGAGATAAATCTTGGATTTTTAAATGCATGAGCAGCATATAATTGAATTTATTTGGTTAGAAAAAGTTTTATGAACATTAGTTCAAATAGGAAACAGCAGCGCTAATAGGCGCATAATATTAAAATTCTTCATGAATGAAGAACAAAATAAACATTTGATGAAACTGGTCACTCAAAAGGTTAGTTAAGTTAATGCAGAAATTATTTCAACAAAACAATAATATTATTGGCACAGACATTCAAAAACCACTGTTAGAATCACAAGGACCATTCAACATAAACAAAAACAAATAACAGATGTAAATTTGTCATCGCACACACATTATGCAGGTTAAAGTGAGTGTTACTCAAACTGCAACAGTTGTTTGTGGTGAGGAAGCGTCTCACACACTCGGCTTTGTTGTCTTCCACTTACCAACAGGTCTGGCCTGCTAAGGCACAAACAAGCCAGCAAGATCTATAACACCAACAATGAGAAATATTGTAAGACAGTGTGGTGCTTAACAACAAGGTAAATCTGTTTCTACTCTAAATGGTCCTTGTAATTCCTGAATAACCAAAATTTTGCGCGAACATTGCAGGCGCCGCGAACGCGTGTGTCATGAAAAAAAACAACCCTGAAGGTTTACAATATTGATGCAGAAACACGTAAATTATATAATTTCGTAGTTTCTACGGGAGAAAACACGATATTTAACGCGTAATTGTAGCAAAATGCATGTGATTGATGGAACATGGCCACCAGTGCAATGTACAAAACATACCTACATAGTGTAAGAGCAGAGTAACCCTGGTCTGGATGAAGCTCCTGACATCGCAAGGATACAAATAATCAATTGAACTCTGGCGTGGAGTGGCTAACATAAATAATTTCATGCATTACCAAGAAGAGTACGTACGTACATATGACTTTCTGACGTTTTACGGAATATTTGGCAAGCAACTACTGAATCGAGAGTGGAATGAATTACTCCATAGGAGCATGCTGCGTCCGAATCTGAACCGCTTTCTGGGCGCCAGAAGGATGAGGAGTCGATGAGAAAAGAAATTCGTCAGCAAGACGAGTACAAAATGTCCCTAACAGTTTGTAGAGCGGTACAGATAAATCACATTCCCTTGCTGCCACCGCCTCTTCCGAAAACAAAACACGTTTTACCTCGGAGACGGAGTCATCCTCACTTTCTGAAGAGTCCATGACGTATTTGGCTGGCGCTCCTGAATACGTTTCGGTTTCAGATTTGGCCGGACTCGAAGCCGAACTTTGAGGAGTGGACGATTTTACCAGTGCATCAAGTTGCACATTCACCTTATCGATATTTCGGTTTTCAGACTGTCCAACATTCTGCATTTTTGTCCTAATCCAATATAACTTAACTAGTCTCTCAGTACCAACACTTTTTCTACGAAATTAACACGTTCTTATATTAGCAAACAAAATTTATTTCGTCATTTAGCCAGGTTGATACCCGCCATGTCTACTACTATGGCGAGGTTCCCGGATGCTTCAAGTAGGCTATCACAATTATCTCCCTCTGGTGATGAAAATAGGAACTATTTTTGTATCGCCATCTATCGAAAAAAATGCGAACACGATACCATAGAGTGTTTTTTGTTCTAATTTTAAGCTTTCATAGAGCCTGAGCTTACAGTTTATTCAGCCTATGATTACTAAACAAAGGCAAATCTACCTTTGTTTAGTAATCTAAAACCCTTTTCGAATCAAAACTGTAAATAATAAAACAAAGCCAAATGGATTCTGATTACGGTATTTTTTTATAAAATTTGAATTTTATTTTCGCCGCCCGCATGCATGTCTCTTGTGTAGAGTTAGCATAATCATCATTCAGCATCATAGACAAGCAAGAATTAAATATTAAATATGTGATCTGTGGAGCTGGTGTTGCCGTTATTTGCAAAAGATAATATAAAGGCCCCAGTACACAATGGCCACTGCGATGGGCCACTGCGATGGTCCACTGCAGTGAGTGGCCCTTTGTGTGTGGCAATCATAAATGGGCGCTGGGAATTTTTCTGAATCACCCAGTTTGGAAAAATTCCAAAAGTTGGAACTATTCTGGAATTATTCCGAATCCTTCCATTTGGGTAGGAAAATAAGTGTTAATATTGGGGAAATTAAGGAGTTTTGAAAAGATATCGAATAAAAACCTGCACACGTCGATAGAAAACTATTGATACCAACCATACCAACATTTTATGTCATGAGGATTTATTTCCTAAAGCGTCACATAAGCGAGATATTTGATATCATAGAGTGCCAAAAGTTTATTTTTGCAAAATCATTCAATCAAATATCTCGCTAATGTGACACTTGGACAAATTTTCTTATGACATAATTTGTTGGTATAATAATCTTCTATCGACTTGTGCAGGTTTCATTTCGATATCTTTTAAAAGCACCTTAATTTTTCCATATTTACACAAGTTTGATGGGAAAATGTGTAAATAGTCTAAAATAAAGGTGTTTTACAAAGATATCGAATTTAAACTTACACAGGTCGATAGAAGACTATTAGACCAACAATTTATGTCATGATAAAAATCGACCTAAAGTGTCACATAAGCGAGATATTAGAGTGACCCCCAGTAAAAAATGGCAACACTGGTCAAAAGTAGTGACCCCTGTCAACAAAGTGACATCTGTCAACAATGTTAAGTAACATTATCACCAAGTCTTAAGATTGAATGATTTTGCAAAAAAAGCTTTTGGAAATCTAAAATATCATATATCTCGCTTATGTGACGCTTGAGGAAAAAAATCCTCATAACTTTAGTAGGTCTAATAGTCCGACATCGATTTGTGCAGGTTTATTTATTTATTTATTTATTTTCTTTATTAGGAAAACAAACAGCTTAATCTATTACATAACAAAAAAACAATGAGTTAACACACAAGCCAATAAAGTTTTCATAAAAAAAAAAGGTTTCAATTAATTACCTTAATTTTCCCATATTTACACATATTTTTCCATCAAAATGGAAGGATTCGCAACAATTCTGGAAGGATGTCGGAATTATTCGAAAAAGTGGAATAATTCCGGGTGATTGCCCATCTCTGTGGCAATGGTATACATTAGTGTTGCCGCTCGATAGGCCAATATCGATTGTCTATCGATAGCCTATCGATAGTTGAAGAAACACGATAATATCGATAGTCAATCGATTCTATCGATACCATCGATAGTATCGATGTCTCTTCTACTGCAATACTATCGGTAAACAGCAATACTATCGATAGTATCGATGTATCTTCTACTGAAATCCTTTCGGAAACAGCAATACTATCGATAGTATTGATTGTTTCGATCGCTGCTAACCAATTAACTATCGATACTATCAATATTGAAGAGCAATACTATCGATACTATCGATAGTCTTTTCAATATTGAAGAGCAATACTATCGATACTATCGATAGCTCCTTGGTTGGCAGTGAACGAAAGTATCGATACTAACGATTGTATTGTTGTTTACCGATAGTATTGTTGTTTACCGATAGTATTACACTGACAGGGACGTCGATAGCAGCGATAGAATCAATTATCATAATTCATCGATTGTCCTATCGATCGTGTAGATGATTTTAGCATTCAACAATCGATTACAAAAATATCGATTTTTCGGCAACACTAGTATACATTGGCAAGCATGGCGCGCAATCGGGAATATGTCGGTTTTTTGGACACACATCAAGGAGTCGTGGCATAGCGGGCCACTCTGATGTTCATTCAATGACCCATTGTTTAGTTAAGCCCCTGTTAACTCTGAGTAAAATATGATAATACCCAAGCAGGGCGCAATTTGTGATTGCATTTTTTTTAAATAAAAAGTTTATTAATATTTGGAACTTAACATTATTGCTCAAATGTCTGTAATATTTGTGTATATGTATGTATTTATGTATCGTATGTGGAGCAACGAAATGATTTTAAATTTATTTAGTATCATTCTGAGCCCGAAATTTGGGATTCAAATAATGCACTCCACGTGGCCAGGCCAGGCAGGCAGCAATGAGCAGTGGGCCATTGTGTGAACACCTATTGATCGTGGCCTACACATTTGGCCGCTGCGATGGCCCACTGTAGTGGCCCATTGTGTAGTGGGCCCTTTATCTATTATTTGCGTATTAACCTGCCCTGCGGTCGGATTCGGAGCGTACGGAGCGGACGGATTTGTTGCTTTGTATTGATTTATATGGGTGCAGAAATGCCGATTCAGTGCACGCACTAGCACTGTAAAAATACCATATATATCACAGAAATACCATAGGTACTTTATACGAGCTTTATACCATAGAAATCAATACAAAAAAAATGTACAGAGCAACAAGTCCGTACGTACGCTCCGATCCGTCGCACGCAGTGGACGCGCAGGTTTAGAAGACTGAGCGACTGAACGAAATGAATGACCATTTTCTGATCTGAATCATTCATAAAAAATCGAAACCGAACGAACCACGAACGAACGTAAATTCGGAAAATTGTTAGAAAACTTTTGAAAGAAAATAAAACAATAAATAAAATGCTGGACCACAGTAATTCATCTCAAACGACCAATCTGTAGTGTTAATATTTTCCGCACGCCCGACCGCCCGTATAATTGGTAAGAACTAGAGAGTAAAAAAAGTGATCGATTTTCAACAACAAACACCTGTCATTGTTCCACTCTCTGTTTTTACAGCTTTCCACAACAGCCTGCAGCCGTAGCACCATACAAGCGTACCTCAAGATGTGTTCCTAATCCAAATTGCCAGGCAAAATGGCTCGCGACGGCGACTTGCCCACGATCTTCCATCCAAAGCGCGTTAGGGCTCCGTCCGTGATTATCACCAGTGAAGAGGTTGATACGGAGCGAGGGGTCGATGACCGGGGGGACCGAGGAGACTTGCCTAACGGCCCGCCTACGCCACTCAGCCCCCGTGCGCCTCTGACCCCTCAGACTTCCATATCCTCTGCGCCACCCTTGACCACACAGCCTTCACTGACGGAGGGGTACAATGAGTCGGCCACCAGCAGTCAGGATGAGGAACGACAGCTGCGAGACAAACACTGCCGTAGGACATGCTGGTCTAAGGTTGCTAAAAAGGTACCACACTACCTGACTGTGTAACTTGGAAGGCATTTCTATTAAAACACTAAACTACCATTGGTGTGCTGCAGTATTTTAAATCATGATATTTGGCATGTGCTGTTACTGTTACTGTCCTTATTTTATTAATTTTCTGATATGATGCACCCAATTAACTATTGGTCTAACAATATCACTCAACAGGCTCTGGTTGCGGTTGGCACAGGCCAATGCAGAATGGCAGTTTATGGACGAGTCCCAAGCCCAGAAGTGCTGTAGCTGAGTATGATACTGATCCTACCACTTAGCTGGGCTCTTCCATATCAATATATATATATTTTTTTATTCCGTCATTCAAGTGTCCCACTGCTGGGCAAAGGCCTCCCCCTCTTTCGTCCCCAATATTTATGTCAAATCCAAACATTGATGTTTTGAATATAGCTGCAATTCTTGACGACACCAGCCTCAATCCCATATATTCCCAGATTTACTGTGGCATCTGTATCACCTGTCTGCTCACCGTCTCTTGGGTGACCGCTACACACTGCATCAAGTACATGTATTTGCTGCCGTACCCAATGAACAATCACGGAGTCTTGGGCACAGAGACGTCGGCCGTTGCTTATGCCAATATCACTTCTAAACATCATCATGTGAGTAATGTCATACTGACTCATGCTACATGTAAGATTATACAATGTAATATGTGTCAGTAGTAGTATAGTAGTATCTATACAAAAATTTTGGCGATAGGCAGGCTGCACAATTTAACCAAAATCATCCCAAGGGTTGATAAATCACTCATAATCTTAATATTTAGTTGTATAATTAAGCTGGTATTGATGAAATTATCCAGTTATCCTAATATCCTAATAATCCTGGCTTCAAAACACTAAAATACATGAATGTATATGCATGGCTAAAGTAAATTAAGATATTGTTGCATGTGCTGCCTAGATTTATGAAGTATTTGTATGCCCTATGGCGAACCATAGTGATTAAATTTTTACTATACTATAACATCATAATGTACCTATGTTTGACAAATAAAAATATTTGATTTGATTTGATCCTTCATATCTTCATAGTTGCGGCATTAGGCTAGGCTAGCCCCGTATGACGCAAAACGAAAACGCAAACGAATAACTGGCAAAACATTGGTGCAGCTGTGCGATAGGGACGGCATGTCGTGACGATGATGATTGAATAAAGTATAAAAAATGTGTGTATTGGCTGGCTACACGCTCACTCATACTTACTTGAGCGTGTAGCCCGCAAACCGGTATACCGCACAACTAATGACTGGACACGATGTGGACGCCATACAGTTTCTGCGCCAATTTTTTCACGCGGCACAATCGATAGAAACTCTACGTTAACTGCATGTGCACGCCGCAGCGGCTTCCTTTGACTGAGTGTCGGCGTTCTTTCAAATCAGGCGGTAGATGGCAAGGCGGCGAGATCAAAGGGTGACACAAAAGAAATGCATAGACTTTAACGGGAACTGTATGCATGTAATTTCCAGCATCTCTACAACGCTCCATTCTTCACCACCTGGTTCTGCACCAACTGGCTGATCCTCTTCTACCCGCTGTATGTCGTCACAATGCTGATTCACAACAAGTGTCAGTCGGCCAACGACATCGTCTCTGACGCCTTCCGTGACTTTCGGGAGAAAGGGTTCACTTTCGGTAAGTGAGGCATTCTATTTCTTATAGTAATGAACATGTCTCATATTGATATCGCCACTATAAATGTGTTGTTTAAGCTGAAGTGACGCGCATTGACACACAAGCATATTCGCAAATAAAGGAGTGGGGCGCGTCACTTCAGTTTGAACAAGCTCTACAGTCTATTATAAAATTGTTTGAAAGATGACTCCAACTCCAAACATATGTATTGATTAAATTAACCTAATTGGTTTTACATAAGATCTCACATTTTTACGAATAAACTGCGACACGACACTGGCCCCGAATTCTACAAATGAATCGCATGCCAGTTGTTAAGCAAGGGCACGAAAAACCCGTTTGTTTTTTGCCGGCGTGGCACGTCTCGGCGTTCGTCTCCAAGCCCAAAACGGCATTCTGCGCCGTCGCTATAGCCATTGAAATGTATTTCGTTTATAGAATCCGGGGCCAGTTATCCACCTATATATCAATAGCTCCTACTGATATGCCTGCTGCACCCATTAGCCCTGCTGCAGGGGCAACCTGAGTAAAAAGTGGGGATGACCTAGACTTGCTTCCTTGATTGTGAAGTGTGTAGGCAAGCAGGGCCAATTTTTATGGCTCGCCCTGCGGCGGGGGCAGCGATTCCTTCCTTGCAGGCGTCTCTGTAGAGCAGCTATATAAAATTGCTCCGACCGCCCCCCTTTCTAGATCGCCGCAGGAGCAGGCATGTGAGTAGGGGCTTTTAGAATGGTGAATCGACTTGCAAACGGCAACGAAAATAATTGAAACAAAAAGTAAACTTTAGAAAAAACCGACTTCCACAAACCCTATTTGATTAGATTGAGTTTAATACAAACTGTAACTCCTTATTCCCCCCACCCCTTGGGGACTTCATTTCGTCATATCCCATCTTAGTGCTACAGTTTCATGGCTTTAGGTCCACCGGTTTAGGCTATGCGTTGCCCTTCAGCCACGCATAGTAGATTGTATTTGTACCTAGTATTGAGCAGTTCTGGTGGCCATGTGTGGTCTTCATCATCAGTTTCGCATCACAATATTATGCTTACCATGTGCATTTGCACGAGTTATTATGAAAAACACAAATCTAGGCGCAATCGGGGCACATCACATACATAAAAAATAAAAATAAAACATCCGGACGAATTATAAACCTCCTCCTTTGGGATGTCGGTTAATGATGTCAACGTCCTTTCCACAGCCCGCTTCCTCAGCCGCTGCAGCCTCTTCTGCCTGCTCTGGGTGGTCACAGCCTACATGTACACATACTCCCTGAAGATACTGCTGGCTACGGACGTGGTGGCGCTGTTCGCGACCAACGTGTCGTGCATCTATCTGCTGTCCTGGGTGATACTGCACGACCAGTTTGTTGGTGTTAGGGTGAGTGGTGAAGAATAATGGAAGAACATGCAATCATACACTGATGAGGTTTTATATCATGAATTGAAAGACAAAACTTAAGGCCGTAGGCCGAGCCATTTATCATTAGGATATATCACTCCCACCACAAATATTAACGATACCGTAGGACACAATTTACGGCACATTATTTAAAATGTACAACACAAAGCCGAAAGCCGAACTCTGCAAAGCCGAACCTTTACATATTTACTCCCACTACATATTTGCATTGCTTCTGTCTTTCGCTCATTTATTCAACTAACGAATAAGACAGTATTGTTACCGATACGATACAAAGAAAAAGCATTGCTGAATTGAAAGCCGAACTAAAGGCCGTAGGCCAAGCCTTTTATCAATGGCATATTACGTCATTCCCACCACAAATATTAACGACAGCGTAGGGCACAATTTACGGCATATTATTTAGATATTTTAATGCGAAGCCGGAAGCCGAGCTCTGCAAAGCCGAAGGCCGAGCTTTACACATTACCTCTCACTACATACTTGTATTATTTCTGTCTGTCTCTAAGTATTGTTACCATCATGAACACCAAGAAAATGATAAGTAATCTGTTTCAGATAGTGGCGACGATCATGTGCGACACGGGTATAGCGCTGCTGGCGTACATGGACGGTATCACCGGCAGCTCCACGCTGGGCGGCGTGGTGCTCGCCGCATTCGCCGCCGCCGGCTTCGGCATCTTCAAGGCGAGTGTTTGCTAAAACACTGCCCGAGATCGAGATGCAATACTTTTTACACGACTGTCCAAAAAATAATCTGTGTGGTACATGCACGTTCATGTATTATGTATCTGAGTGGGATTCTTTAGTTCACAATTCTGAGCAAACTACCTAACATATTCAGATGTGCTTCTGATGATGATGATGTTATTCCTCGGTCACTTCTAAACTTTTGGACACGGTAATCATGGTACATACACAAAGATCAGTTGGTTACCAATGGAACTTTACTCGTTGCATATTGCTGTACGATTATCAAGACTTCAATAAGCTACATAGACCGCCATAGGCTGATAAGCCACCTACTGTCCCCCAGGTGCTATCGCGCAAGGTAATGGGCGACGTGACGCCTGGCCAGCGCGCCCTCTTCTTCTCGATCATCGGCGTGGTCAACGCGACTCTACTGTGGCCGGTGTGCCTGGCTCTGTACCTGAGCGGCTCGGAGGCCCTGCCAGGGCTGAGGGTGCCGTGGGCACCGCTGCTGGTCTGCAGTGCCGCTCAGCTGGGTGAGTGCCTTGGGTGAAACCAAGCGACGAAGTGAGGGTTGTTTGTGAGAAATGCGAAGACGAAAGATGAAGGCGAAGGCCGAGACTTGCATTACATTAGTATACAGGGTGTAACAGAAGGGTGTAGTCATATTTTAGAGGGTTGTTAGGGAGACCATTCTGAGCAACTTTCACTATGAAACCGATTTGATCAGAGCAACTTTAATTTTCACTTCTCTATCGCTATAGCTCTTGGGGTAGGCGCGTTTTCACCGCGCAGACTGCGAAAATGGTGGGTCGAGGCCAATAGTGGTGGCCGGCGCCGAAGCATGCCAGATCGCAATTTGGGGACCACTAAAGAAATGCTGTGCAAAACGCTCGGATTATTTACTGTGTTTCGCAAAGTACTTATATAGTGGACAAATAGGGCCGGCTTTCTTCTAAGCTCTAGAGTATGACTACACCTTTCTGTTACACTCTGTATTTAGTTCAGTCGGCAGTTACTTTTGGCCTGAAAACAGTTCCCAATTGAATTTTATTGACATTTTTTTAGGGAATAGTTTGTAATTTCAGTTAGTTGCCTGTGGCTGTGTGTACCCAGTAATGAATAGATATAACTTAGGGGGCTTACTACTGAGGCTTAGGAGCTACATTCAGAAAAAGTAACGTTGACAGGAAGAATTAGGGCCAAGCAGGGAGCACTTATCCAGTGGAGACCGCATAGAAACATTTTCCTTTGAAACACAACTCATCAATTTACGGGCGGCGGGAGAGCTGTGGTTGGTCAGCCGCTGCGAAACTGTCTGGCGGCCCGTCATCGTACATAGGTTGCGTATGCGAACGTTGGTTGAATACGACAAACATTTGGCGAGCCGCATTCCCCCGCAGGCGCATTCAATTGGATATAATAGTCTCTGTGGCAAAGTTGCCGGCTCATACGAGTAGCATTACAGAAACCTCCCAAAGCTTCATATTCCCACGGTCGAGTTTTACAGATGCAGGCAGATATTGTAAATCACTACATCCTAGATCAGAAATAGATAGTCAAACAGTAGCAGATGTACGTTTGTGCACAGGGGGCTCATCCCATACAAATTAGAATTAGTAACCCTTCGGCAAAAAGAGATTGCTTGAGGAGTAAGATTTGTATTTTAAACGCCATGCTTTCAGTTATCATACTTCTAGATGGCGCTAATCTTAGAATAAATCCTATATATCTTAGCGCCATCTCGTGATATTTGCAATTTTTCGATGGTGCTGCACCAAGCGATAATGGCCTCGAACTAAAGAGGCTTCCGTAGCATCTAGGTGGTCTTTCTGTATTAGTATAATATTATAGTATCTGTGGTTTGTTTCAGTCTTCCACCTGCTATATCAGTTCGGTAATATCGTGACGTACAATATATTCATCTCGCTCGCTCTTGTCACGGCGCTGCCATTGTCTGCAGGTATGTTTGTAGAATCAACTGCTTATAATTTTCACACCATTATTTTAACAGAAACGGGCGGGCCTACATATTAGTATTGTGCTCCTCGGTGGGGACATAATTGGAATACTTATTATTTTATTATTAATTATCTAGCTAATTATGTTGCTTGAATTCAGGAGTGAGGGATTCGAAAAAGCACCGTTCTAAAATACCGTTTACGTGCCAGGAACGACAAACTTGTTTTGCGTTCTCAGGAAACGCAGTACTTCTAAACCAGTCGCCGGCAGTAACCGGTTAAGCACCGACCTCTTTGAATTCATTCGTTTCGTCCGCACACCGACATGTTCGCGCCGACCTGTTTGACACCGACCGGTTTAGCGCCGACCGCTTTTGTTTCGTCCGCGTACCGACTGTTTTCGCTCCGACCGGCTTAGAGGCCGACCGCTTCTTCAAATCAAAAACATTTGCCAACGAAACCGTTTTAAAAACCCGTTTTTGAATCGTGAAAACCAGTTTCGTTTCGTCTTTGAAAAAAGTGAAGACGACCCACTCCTAGATTCATCTAAATGTAATATTTCTAAGTTTAATTTAAACATCTTCTGCTTAAATTACATCATCGTCATCATCACCAGTCTGTCAGGTAACCTGCTGTTCAGTATAGGCCTCCTCACGTGCACGCCCGTGGAACCCGCGCAGGCGCCAGGTTGTCTCCCGATTGATGAGCTCCGTGGTCTAGTACGTGCGTACGAATCCCAGTGCTGACTGTACCAATGAGATAATTAATTAATTAATTACTAGTGGCTCTGTGAGCTGTAGACCTCGCGAGTATGTCGGTGGGAAAGCTGAACTGCTAACACACATAAAAAAAATAACCCAAATAATTTTCTTTCAATAACACATACAAACTTATGAATGTACCTGGTTACGTACATGCAGTATGAAAGTAGCCGCACCAATAACTTTGTAAACTACATTTCGCGATCTTTTATACAACCTATTGACTTTTTACTAAAATTATATAATCTGTTTCACTCTCATAGTCTTTACAAATCCAACGACACCTCATTTGTTAATATCCATCGAGCCGTTTGGGTTGTAGCGATTTTTTTACATTTTAAAACCCAATATCTCCGCCATTTTGAAAAAAATCAAAAAACTGGCTCGAGTAAAAAATTCTATTTATTTTTTCAACCTGCTCACAAAATTTCACGAGAATCGGTTCATAAATGCGACCTGTAGAGGAGAACAACCGGACATACGAAAGCATTTTTGCCCAAACCTGAAACGGAGACGCTTCGCTCGCTCGGTCAATTAATCGGATGCTCAAATGGTGGTGGAAAACATCGTGAGGATACCTTCACTACTCATGCAATGGGCTAGGTCCCTGTTACGCAAACTGGCTAAATTTACGACCCCTTATGGCAAAAGGTGTGACGCTGTGTTATGTTTTGTATATTTCTGAATTCCCGTGCGACCGCGCTGACCCGTACCGCAGGGTGCTCACTGCTCATCCCATACAAATTAGAATTAGTAACCCTTCGTAAAAAGGAGATGGCGTGAAGAGTAAGATTTGTACTTCAAACGCCATGGTTTCAGTTAACATACTTCTAGGTGGCGCTAATCTTAGGATAAATCCTATATATCTTAGCGCCATCTCGTGGTATTTACAATTTTTCGATGGTGCTGCACCAAGGGATAATTGCCTCGAACTAAAGAAGCTTCCGTAGCATCTCAGTTGGCGCCGGTGTCATATTTTGTTCTAGGTGGTCTATCTGTATTAGTATAAAATTATAGTATCTGTGCCCGTACATTGTTGTTCCGCTCGCAGCGCTGGACGCCACCTTCTACGGCATAGAGTTCGAGGGCATGAAGCTGGCGGGCATGGTGCTGATCTCAGTGGGCTTCTTCCTCGTCATGTTCCCGGACAACTGGCCCGACTATATCATGAGGTTGCTAAGGTACGTTGCTGGTGAATACCCAGGGTCAATAAACCGAGGCCGAGATAAAGGATTCTTCAAAGTACCACGCTAGTACAAAATACCAGTCGTGGCTCATACTAAAGTGGATACGCTGTGGGGAGGGGGGAGAGGGGGGGGGGGGGGGTCAAAAACGGCAAAAAAAAAAGGTTTCACGTAGTATGGGTAGGTTCCCTTATCTGATTTGTATGGAGAAGTGAAAAACAAAGTTGCTCTGATCAAATCGGTTTCTTAGTGAAAGTTGCTCAGGATGATGTCCCTAAAATAATAGTAACTGTTATTAGTGAACAGTTTTAAAAATAGACTTGACAATTTTATAAAACAAGTTCAGTGAAATGTGAACTGATATGCACGCATTGTGCATCATAAATAATAATAATAATAAAAACTTTGGTCCAAAAGTAACCGTGTATAAACTTGCGCTCCCCTCCAACAGATGGAGCCGCAGCCGCAAGCTCGGGCAGGGCTCGGGCCGCGGCCGCGACGCCATGGACTACCGCACCGGCTACATCCGGTCGCACCTCCGCTCGCCGTCCGGTCGCGTGCGGTGACCGGCCGAGCGCGCGCCAGACCAGGACATCTAACCACCGCCTTACCACATAATATGGGCTCTACTCACGATGCATCCTGGCTTGCAATCTGTCGCTGCAACTCATAGCAGGCAGGTTGCCTTGCAGCCGCTAGAGAAGGACAGAACAGGAAGATAGACAGAGAGAAATACAAGTTGCAGCAACCAATCGCGAGACAGATTGCATCGTGGAGGGGGAGATATGACAAGCAATACAGAGTCACCGAGTTAGCTGTTCAGGGGGAAAATTGAAACTACGGACTTGTCATCAACACTACAGTGCCACCACGTTATGTAGTGAATGGAGCGGGGCGCCACCATCTACGCCAACTGGACAGCAAAGAGTTTCATTGACCTGAAATGAAATAAACTAGAACAACTGACAGCTTAAGTGACGTTTTTATTGTCGCTTCGCTCTGGCCGTTCTCTAGATAATGTGGTGGGTCTATACGTGCGCCATTGTGAAGACTACTATACAGGGTGTAACAGAAAGGGGTGTACAAGCCGAAAGAGGGTTGTTAGGGACATCATTCTGAACAACTTTCACTATGGGACCGACTTGATCAAAGCAACTTTATTTTTTACTCCACCATACAGATCAGCTGAGCGCTAGACCCGAAATTTACTGCTACAAAAATAAAGTTGCTCTGATCAAGTCGGTCATAGTGAAAGTTGTTCAGAATGATGTCCCTAACAACCCACTTTCGGCTTGTACGGGGTGTACTTTCGGCTTGTACGCCCCTTTCTGTTAGACCCTGTATATGACACTAGCGACGCTGTCAACTGGACAGCTAAGTTAGTGGCACTGTACAGCTTTCCAACGATCTTTTGGCGCGGTGACAGATAGAACTAACGCTTGATTGATGACAGGTTCGCTGCGTTAAGTTGCGTAGCACTAGCGCCCCCTTAAACGTCACTCAAGTGCCTAAAGATCGTTGAAACACTTGCCCATGGGGAGGAAATATAACAATGGCACCACGTTAACAAGAGAATGGAGCGGGGCGCCACCATCTACGCCAACTGAACAGCAAAGAGTTTCATTGACCTGAAATACACTACAACAACTGACAGGCGGAGTGACGTTTTCATAGTGGCTTCATCAGTTCCGCTTCGTACGTTCTCCTGTTATCGTGGTGGCTCGGTAGAGAGCGCTGATTGTTACAAATAGAGTAAGTAAAGAGTTTAGTTCAACTGCACCCACAGTCTCCCGAGCGCGCCAGTAGTATGCCAGGCGTGGAGCGTGATTTCTCGCGGGCAAGTGACGGTCAGAGCTATATGTTTAAAGCTCTGTCCGAGAATCCCGAGACAAAACCCGCGCCGCGCCCGGCATGGTACTGGTCCTGGCGTTACAAATAAATAGCAGAAACTTAAACAAAGAGTTTATCAGATTCTGTTGTTCACAATGTTTAACATGTAACAAACTCAGTAACAAACTCACAGCGCCCTCTACCGTAGCCTCATCTTCACCATTGGGGGGGACATCTGCTGAAGCAATTATTACTGGTGCTCAAACATTGGGAATTTTGTGAGATAGTGACAACACAATACAGGTTGTAACAGAAATGTGTAGTCATATTGTAGATAGGGGTTTGTCAGGGACATCATTCTGATCAACTTTCACTATAAAACCAATTTGATCAGAGTAACTTTATTTTTCACTTCTCCATACAAATCAGCTGATCGCCCGACGCAAAACGTATAGAGAAGTGAAAATAAAGTTGCTCTGATCAAATCGGTTTCATAGTGTCCCTGACAAACCCCTTAGATATGACTACACCTTTCTGTTACAACTTGTAGAGGACCGATGAACCCGCTTGCGGTCAGCTCAGCAGGCGTCCCACTTCATCATAATATATCTCTCTCTGCGAGCTGTCTTCTCGAATCGGTCGGGTAATTCGGCCGCTGAACGGTATACGGTTTCTTGTTGGCGGTGTGGCATTTTGATTGGAATTTACCTGTGTTGTGTTGCCATGCTAGGCGTAATACCCCTTGGTCTAAGCCTTCGAGATTATCTTGTCAATTTGACATCACCATTATACTTTAATCTACGTACCCACCGTCTCCTCTATAGGGCCAATCCGCACGGTTGATGTTACATGATATACCTGCGGGGCAATTCTGGCGCTAGCGAGATCATGTCCATGGTCGAAATATCGATTTTGAGATACCAAAATCTCTATCAGAAACAAGAAAAAGCTATTCTTACGACTAGCGTTTCGACCAACCGAAATATTTCGACGTGTTTTCGACCGAAATAAATATAAATCGGGATAGTTTTCGACGGATTTAGGCGGTATCAAAACCGATATCTCGACTGGGGAGATGATGTCGATAGCGCGAGAATCGGGGGGCCTGGATAGCTACCATTTTTGCGGTGATAAATTAATGGCAAATGCCCGATTAAAAACTACGATCGTCAAGTCTGCCTTGTCTAGATTCTTCTTCTTTAATGATGGCGAGGTGGCATACAAATATCTACCGATCAGATAAAGATATGGACGTTACAATTATAGCTCTAGCTAGTTGAAATCTTTGTCGTAGGTTACAAAAATAAATGTTCTGTACCTGAAGATTTAACGAACGATGCATGATTTTGCCCGCGACCTCTCCATCACAATCTTATGATAAATTGTGGGGAAAACTAAATCTACCACAAATGTATGCGAGTGATTCCTACAGCGAAACTTTACTGATTATTCCGAAACTTCGAAAAAAAGCATACTGCATGCAATAAAAAGAAATAAAAATTAATTTCTTATCTACGATTCTTGGGGTCATACAAGTATTAAAACACCATAGTGTATCATTAATATGTAAGCCTAAAATACACTATGAGTAGGTAGCTAGCAAAATAAATGAATTCGTCGAATGCATCTCACTCAAATCAAACATATTCATTAGTCACATGATTTTTTCACACTAGGTACTTGGTACTTACATTTTATGTTTACTTTACACTCTTTACTGTCTATAGTTCGTCAATCTTATGTGGTTTCCCTGTATATAAAGAATGAGATTCTAGCCAGCTTTAGTCCTTTTTCATTTATAACCGATATGCCGTGATGCGTACAGTATTCCTCAGATAATGAATCCTATGACCTTGGAAGATAAAACAACGATGTTTAAAGCTATATTATCCGAGGTTATTGGACTTATTTTCTGAGGAAACATACATCTGTACATACAGTTTTGTTATCAACAGGGTTGGAAGGAGTCCAGTATGGGCATTTTAATAAATCAAGAATTTAAATTGAGTATTCAGGGTAACAGAAAGAGTGAATATACTTATCAGATTCTGTTCCATAAATGTATGTAGGTATATGGATTATACACGAAACATAATCACGGTAGTTATAAGTAGATACATGACACATTATGTATATACATTTCTAATCATATGTCATGTCGTAAACTATATATTTTCATATACTTAAGCATTTATTTATTTATATATTTATTTTATTTTTCTATAAATACCTATCATTACAGGTTAAACCTAATGCGGTAGGTATATTCTACTTAATTTAACTATTTATACATCATTTTAAGAAATCCTCAAGCATGAAAGCATCATGAATGAATGAGCATGAATCTTTATTTTGGCTGATAGACAGTGTATTGATTGATATTGGTACACGCCTACATTACTATTTTACTATCTCAGTTGTATCTCTAAATCACAAGATTATTTCATATAACTGACCACTAAACATTCATACATAAACATAAATATGCTATATACGTAAAATAGTATTTATGGAAAAATAATAAACTCTGGCAGCTGAGAGAATGCGATCCTGACAATCTACCACGATCTGTCCCGCGCTACTTTTCACTCTATCTCGCTTGTGGGAGTGAGATAGAGTGAAAATGTGTCAGGTTCGCATTCTCTCAGCGGCCAGAATATAAACTATATTAAGTACGTACAGCGCCCCATGCGATCTTTGCATTGCTACTCTATATTATCTGTATTCTCAAATCGCTAATCTAATCTCGTAGCAAGTAATACAAATATGAAACGAAAGTCATGTTTTGTACTGAGAATTATTTCCTTTTTTGCCATGAGATCAGTAATTCGAGTCTAGATACCGAGCAGCCCAATTGTGTTTGTCGACTGTGATGTTTTATTGACATTCCTAAACCTGTTTAATATAAGTGAAACTGTACCTAATATCATAGTGACTTCTATGGTTACCTAATTAATTACCTACATCATGTAAACATTTTTTTGTTTTAGGATTTAACCTAACTATTGTAATTTATTAACTTGATCTCGTTGACTATGATCTCATTTTCCCAAAGTTAAATGAAATTAAGACTAATTTGCTTTTGAATCTCAAAAGATAAACACTACGTAAAATGTTTTGTTTTAGAAAATCAGGGCCGGTCGACACGCACGATGCGGTGCGACGTCCCCCCCCCCTCCTTCCCCCACCCCGCCTAGGTTGATGAGCATTCACACGCGTGTGGACCGGCCGATAATGAGCTCTTGTTTATATTGATTGATGTATTAAACCTGTACGATGTTTAATTAGAATTTTTAAAGACTGAATTAAAGGAATTCGACTAAAATTCAATTATGTTGTCGTTATAGTAAGTTTAGTCATAGATTTAGGATGAAAATTAGTTGGTTTAGCGTCTAGTGGTGATGATTCGTCGATGTTTAGATGAATGAATTAGACTAGACCATTTGATGCGTTGATGGGTGTCTTATAAAAACTGTATAATTTACATACAATAGTTTCAATACTAGCGCAGGATGAGATTCAAACTTGTAGTTGTAGAAAAAACTTTTCTGGCCATCGTACATCATAGGCGGAAGGTGCCCGAGCGACGCGACGTAAAGACAGCCATTACTACTTTAAGTTCGTTTGTGATCTTCTCTTTTTATCACGCTTTTATTAGCTTCACTTGTATGTTTGTTTGTATGTAACCGACTCCTTTGGAATCGATTTTGACCAACTTTAAACGGACAGATTCAATTCAAACTTTGTACACTTATCAAGAATTAGCGACAATGTAATAATTTGATAAGTTTATCTCATTATCCTGATTAGGATCGCCAGGATTAATTAACAGCCTCTGTGTGAGAGCAAGAACTAAAAAAATCAAAATAAATATACCTAGTTTAAAAAAAAATACTAAAAAACACGCTTTTAAAGCAAAAAAAACTAAAAAAAGCGTCGGGCGCTTTGTTCCATATCTTTCGTACATCGAGCTCCCGACGCTTTTTGTTTCACAATAAAAATAGTATTTTTATTCATTATTGTTTTAAGGTTATATTAAAAATTATTTTCAACTTTTTAGTTCAAAGTGCTTTAAAAGCGTGTTTTTTAGTTTTTTAAACTACATTTATTTTTAATATAACCTTAAAACAATAATGAATAAAAAATACTATTTTTATTGTCAAAAAAAAGCGTCGGGCGCTTTGTTCCATATCTTTCGTACATCGAGCGCCCGACGCTTTTTGTTTCACAATAAAAATAGTATTTTTATTCATTATTGTTTTATTTATTTATTTATTTATTTTCTTTATTTAGGACATCAACAGCAAATTACAAAGTAGTACTTAACATCTAAATTAAACTTAAGTATTGCCAATAATAGATATCCCCTAATTTAACATATGAAATTAAAGTTGCGGCGGAAAACAAAACCATCACCTAAAATATGATTATAAGTTATCATCAGATATAAGAATAATATATATATTATTATTATATATATATATATCTATATAAATACTTATATATATATATATACATACAAATACATGTACTACTTATGAAATATATACCTATATAAAAAATATAAGAGTAAGAGCCTATTTATCTATTAGAATTAATCAGTCAGATTGTCATCGCTGTCTGGAGGCAACAAATTATCAACAATATTGCGTCTGAAAGTTGTTTTTGAGTGCTGAAATATATCTACAGAGTTAAAATCTTTGTTGTATGTGTTAGCTATACGAGTGAAAGGTTCGTTATTCGCATAATTAGTGCGATGACTTGGTGCATATAGAAGTGGAGTGTGGCGGGTGCGACGCCTAGGAGTTACAAAAGTAATAGCGGACAGTAGTTCTGCAGAATCAAGCCTACCACGAAGAATGTCATAGAGGAGCATCATATCCAATACGGTCCGCCTCTGTTCTAATGATAAGATGTGATGTTTTTTGCATCTTTCTTCATAAGAAGTATGAGAACTTCGTGTTTTGTAGTCAAGAAAACTCAAAAATCGTTTTTGAATACTCTCGATACGATGCTTATACACGTCATATTGAGGAGACCAGATACTGCATCCGTACTCCAGAATACTACGCACATAGGAAAAGAAAACTACTTTGATACATGAAGGGTCATGGAAGACGGAGCATGTCCGTATAACAAAACCAAGATTTTTATAGGCTTTATTGCAAATAATTTCAATGTGTTGATCTAAACGAAACTTACTGTCGAAGTAAATGCCCAAGTCGCGAATTAAAGAGACTCTTTCAATAGTTGTATTTGTAATTGTGTAATTATTAATGATTGGTTTTCTTTTACGGGTAAAGGTTATGACTTGACATTTCTGGGCATTAACTGTTATACGGTTTCTAATGTAGTATTCCTCAAGATTATACAGGTCGTTTTGTAATCTGGAGCAGTCATGTGAATTATTTATATCAAGAAAGATCTTAGTGTCATCGGCGTACATGAGAAATTTAGCATTCTTGAGACATGTATAAACATCGTACAGATATGCGTTGTAGAACAGAGGCCCGAGATGGGATCCCTGGGGAACGTTAAGGTTACGTTAAAAATTATTTTTAACTTTTTAGTTCGAAGTGCTTTAAAAGCGTGTTTTTTAGTTTTTTTAAACTATATTTATTCTTTTGGCATGGGAAATATGTAAAGACGTTCAGAATTAGTTGTTAGGAGCATGTTCCGCTGAATGATCAATGTTGTTGACCACAAATGCCTCAAAAGAATCGCCCCAATGCTTTACCGAAAATATCGTCATTGCTCTGTCTCCGAAGTTATTGCCCTGTACTGCTGTGAGTGAACCCATCAACGTATCAGCAATTGAATGGTACATTAACCGGAGGTAAATAATGTACATCGGTTCGCGAGAAATAGTCGGCTGGATTCGGATTTTTAGAGCGATCTTCACCAAGCACGAAAGACAGTAAACAAGTCGTCACTAAGCTCGAGTTAACTTTTGACCTTCCGTCACAGATATAATACTATACTAGTATGCCTTCCGTAGATATTTTGTACACAGAACGTCATCGTCGTTGTCGAGATTTGTGATTGAATTGCGCAGTGCAATGTCCATTTTACGTGATGACTATTCTAATAAAGAGTCGTTTTGACGTCTCATTCCAAAGCCCAATGTTCATTCTTTACCGCCGTCTTCTGTTCTGTCCCTTACTTCGTACATTTATCTATTAGTGACCACGTGTATGTATAAGTCAAGATGAATGTTGGTAGCTACACGATACTACACCCGCCCCCTGTGATTTTGTTAAATGTAGATGTAATTTGTTATTTAGTAAAGAAATAAACGTTTTACATAAAATTTCATTTTGTTTTAGTTTGTTGTTTTTATTTTCATCCAAGGTTGATTGCTTATTTATAAACTACCATAGCGAATGGTGTTTAGATATTAGATCAGATGCTTGTTACAGTGCATAGCTTGTTTGACTTTCCTCAATAGAATATAGGTATAGAAATAGCTGTTAGATATCCTAGAATAGAAGGAGAAGGTGGTATTCGTGTGGGTAGTTAATTATTAAAACATGGGATAGTCTTGTTTAAAAAGTAAGTTTATTAGGCTAAGCCAGTCTTGCAACAATTTATTTAACTTAAAAATACATCACCTGATTAAATTACCTTCCTCTAAATCGTAATATCAGTCAGATTTACTTCAATCGAATATATAAAAATAAGTAAAATTTAATTACAGTAATGGAGTACCTATGGCTCAATCGTTACTCGTATTTGGGTAAATGCCTATGCCCCTCGGTGCGGACACTAATAAGACACATTTTCCGTTTAAATATTACTACATTAATACCAGTCGCAATTTCATACCTGCTTTTCTTTTTATCAAGAGGTATATTTCCTACAGTTCATATGCCATTTCATAAACCAATAAGTTACAATCAACATTGGCATAAACTCTATCTTTATGATAAGTAAATAGATAGAATCAGGTCAGTGTAAAATCCTCCATTGCATACTATATCAGCCTTTGGCTATGATTCTGTGATGGCGATATTATAATGGCCCGTTGTTGGCCTTGTCCCATCTCCAGATGGTCCCGTCGTCGCAGCAGGCGAGAAGCAATCGGCCGTTGCGTGAAAGGGTTACCTGGAGACAAACAAATGGTGTACTAACAATATTTATTGATTTAACTACATACATAGTTTGAATAACCATACAAATGGTATATACTTAGGTTGGATTAGCCAGGGCTGTGATTCGTGTACAGCATGGCAACAGCTATAGCGTGGGCGCAAAATCCGGTTGCTATAGTACAACATGCGGGGGCGATGAGCTCGGTACCTGTCGCACGGCGGCCACGCAGCGCGGGTGCGCTAGTTGCGAGAGCCGCGAGCCGCCCGCCACGCTGCCCAGCTCCCACACCATGATCTTGCTTGCTATAGTACAACGTGCGGGGGCGATGAGCTCGGTACCTGTCGCACGGCGGCCACGCAGCGCGGGTGCGCTAGTTGCGAGAGCCGCGAGCCGCCCGCCACGCTGCCCAGCTCCCACACCGTGATCTTGCTTGCTATAGTACAACGTGCGGGGGCGATGAGCTCGGTACCTGTCGCACGGCGGCCACGCAGCGCGGGTGCGCTAGTTGCGAGAGCCGCGAGCCGCCCGCCACGCTGCCCAGCTCCCACACCATGATCTTGCTTGCTATAGTACAACGTGCGGGGGCGATGAGCTCGGTACCTGTCGCACGGCGGCCACGCAGCGCGGGTGCGCTAGTTGCGAGAGCCGCGAGCCGCCCGCCACGCTGCCCAGCTCCCACACCGTGATCTTGCTTGCTATAGTACAACATGCGGGGGCGATGAGCTCGGTACCTGTCGCACGGCGGCCACGCAGCGCGGGTGCGCTAGTTGCGAGAGCCGCGAGCCGCCCGCCACGCTGCCCAGCTCCCACACCATGATTTTGCCGCACTGGTTGCCGAGCGCTATCACCTGCAACAAACAAGATACCTCTTGTAACCGATAAGCTCGCCTTTGTACAGCCACTACTATACCTCGCGTCACGTAAAAAAACGCTGGAGGCGGTGGAGCGGCGCATGGCAATAGCGTCCTTATGTGCATGAAAACACTGGTGTAAATCGCCTACCACCGCTTGGCGCTTCCAGAGCGCTCGTTTTACATGACGCGAGGTACAGACAGAGAAAAACGGGAATATTCAGAAATTCAATAAAATATTCTAATCTACACATTATTAACAACCAGAAATATATACCTAAAAAAAAAAAAAAAGTAAATACGTTCTACACCTCACAAGCGTGCACAGACATTTGGTATAAGGTAGGCTGGGGCAAGATTTTAGAAAGACCGCGGCCCAATGTATAAAAAAACCTATTTACCGACCTCTAGACAGGCTTTCAACGTCTACTTAGAGGCTGTTTTTCATTGATCCAGTAGCTGGATCCAGTATCACTGGATTGACACTGGATCAATGTAAACATGTTTCAGCGGATACTGTTCTGGATTGAAACATGTTACATGGATCCAGTGTCAATCCAGTGGTGGAATCCAGTGATACTGGATCTAGTTACTGGATCAAAGACTGTATTAAAATTATGTCAACATGCTCTGTGTTGATGTAATTTTCACATTTTCTCTGTGTACAATGTGAGATGGTTCCGGGATGTGTAGATCTATTAAAATGACCTATCTTACGTGCTCATTTGAGTATATCGAATGCCGAAACTTTTATAGTACAGTCGAATTTATTAATATATAAGCAAATCCAAGGCTTCAAATATAAATGGACATGGAAGGGTACATATATATCTGAGAAGATTCACATGTTTTATTGATGAATCTGCTCAGATATTTATCGGGGGGGCACTAAAAGGTTTCAGTCTCTAACGGTCTTGTCTAGGACTTGGGCACAGTATTATTATAGACAGTAGATAATCATCGAACAAAGGTACATCGCACGGCTGCACACATGCGCGCGTGTTCGGTATGCACGCACACATAGCCTTCGGGAATGATGGAGACTGCTTCAATCGGGGCCGCGCCGTTGCCGTGTTCACTCGCTCTCACTCGTTACCGCCACCAGTATGTCATCGTCGTCGTCTTTTCGAAAACGTGTGTACTGTTGTGTAAATGGATGCCTTAATAACACGACCAAATCCAGAGTTGGATAACTTTTTCCATAAAGGTACCAAAGGATTCCGAGAAGTAAGTAACTTTCCACAACGAAATGTAAACGCACACACGAAACATTATGATATGAATTAAACATCAAATAGTTAAGTATTATTTTGTGAATGGGTGATAATTAGTAAGGTTTTTTAGTTTTGCGTTAGGTATATGAGGTATATTATTTACATATAATCAAGTAGTACAGTGGTAAGTATTAAAATATTCGATGAAGTGGGAAACTAGAAACACATAGGTACCTAAGTAATATTATTACTTTGTGTAAACAATATTGTCTATTAAACTGTAACAGAAATACTTTGCATAGGTACCTACTTAAAAGCAAAATTAGTATTTTAGGTAGGTATGCCAAGCCACAGACGTGACACAGCCCTGCGAATCTAGCGAAAGTAGGTAACGAACGCTCCTAAACGGTCTCTGATTTACTACTGTTCTATATGTATACTGTGACTTGGGGCATAGCGGTCCGGATACAACCGGTTAGAGAACTGTTCCTCACCCGCTGGCAGTAGTCGACGGCGAAGCGGATGAACCAGATCTCGCACTCCTTATAGTCGAGCCGGTGCACCAGCGTCACCGCGCCGTCGCCCGGCCGCAGCTCCGCGTCCTCGAGCCGGCCCGGCTTCCAGCACACGATCGCGTTCTCGCACGACTGCACACAAACAGAATACAGACACTTATTAATAGAAAAGACACATGTACAGAGGCGAGCTTATCTCTAATAAGAGATCTCTTCCAGCAAACCTAGGATGGACAGGATTAATTAACAAAAGATAGACCTTTATATGTGCACAACGATAAATATTAAATTAATAGACTACTTACTAATAAGTACATATACATAAAAACCATACATAATTAAACTTGAGAAAGATAGTGTTCTTTTAAGCGATTTTAAAAAATGTTGAATTAAGGACTGCCCCTGATAGCACTGGGAAGTTTGTTCCAGAGGACTGATAGCATGAAGTCGGAACCCATGTTCATAAGCGGCATACTTTACTGGGTGCTCTTAAACGGGCCAGGTTTTCACTGAAATATGTGGCCGGCAACTATTGGTGTCTTTCGCTAACATGTGAGTAAGAGAGGGACACCAATAGTTGCCGGCTACATATTGTGACTATTTGTGACACTATGGTATCCGAGAGATGGCAACAGAAGAATGAAGATAGGTGGATGATATCCGTCTAACATTGGGACCATATTGGACAAGAGTAACAGCAGATACGAAAGAATATTGTCATTCTCCTGGCCGAAAAGGAAAAAATAAATAAATAAAAGGAAATAAAAATCATTAAAATTAGGGGAAATAAATAGACAATAGACTCATCCCCTTGCAGTAGTCACTGTTAAAGTCAAGCACTATGTAGTGCTTCTGAGATCAATAGGGTTAAGGGACACCATATAACCGATAAGAAACGATAAAATGTAAATTGAATAATTGTGAACCCGAATTTGGAATAAAAGGCTATATTATTATTATTACATATTGCAGCAAAACCTGGCCCGTTTAGGAGCACACCGTCATTGCACAAAAAATAACATGATATCATCACGTCACGCTCGATGTTCAGGCAAAACTGGGCGGGAGTCGCGTAAAGATTCGCTTGGTAAGAGCTCAGCGAGGAAGCAAACAGCCGGTTGTGGCTTGTGGAGGGTGTGGAGACGCGCCGCGCCGGCTACAAATAAACAGCCACTGCCATGGGATTCCGTACGCGACTCAAGGGCCAGATAAAAATGCAAAAAATGCGTTTATACGGTTTTGCTTGATGAAAAAGGCAGAAAAGCCGGGTTTGGCTATGTACTTGACTATTGTGTAAAAAACACAATTAAAGCGTCATAGGAGTCGTGTATGAAGTTGCACTGCACTTAGCTAAGTGGTACTCTAAAGGAAACAAAGATACTATAGAATATATGATATTAATGTCAAAGTTAAAAGACTTTGTATGGGCCATTGTTTACCTTTAGCATAGAGCAAATACTAGTCCATGAGCAGGGAGCACTTATCCAATGGAGAGCGCGTAGATACATTTTCCTTCGAAACACAACTCACCAATTTACGGGCGGCGGGGGACGAGGTAAGAGAGCTGTGATTGGTCAGCTGCTGCGAAACTGTCTGGCGGCCCGCCATCGTACATAGGTTGCGTATGCGAACGTTTGTTGAACAAACGTCAGGCGAGCCGCATTCCCCCGCAGGCGCAGTCGATTGTACATGCAGTCATATAAAGAACAGATTTTACCTTAGACAAAATAAGATCGCCCATCCACCTCACACAATCCACATAATTTCTATGAATGTCTCTAGTCGAGAAGTCTGGGAAGTGTTCCTTCAGCGAATTGAACGGCCTCAGAGCCCGATGCGGGTTGAACAAGTAACTCTGTTTGATTGCCTCGTTCATGGAAGGCTTGTCAAGTCGCCAGAGCTTGAGGGAGTGGTCCATGCCACACGACATGATACGCTCGCCTTTCAAGTCGAAGTCTGCGCTGAGGACCTCGTCTCTGAAAGGTTAGAAGGCGTATTAACTATTAATTATTTTTATTTTTCTTTGTATTTTTTATTTCTGTTCTGCATTAGGTTCTGTTAATTAGATAAAATCAATATTCAATGATTTTATTGTTTTTAAATCCCATTCAAAATTTCTAATGGATGTGTTTCGTAACTGGCACTACCTGTTTATATTATTGTTATTTTTATTGTTTTAATTATATGCTGTGAAACATCAACAAATCAAAATAAATAAATTAAACGAGACTGAATCAGGATCGGTAAAACGTAAGAAGAGTAAGGAAGTAATGCCCGATCTCACCAACAATCCCTATCTTTAGGGGACACTTTATTTCCTTTCAGGGGCCACCTACCGGTTGTTTCGCTTTGACCTAAGTTTAAGGGTCATCTAGGCTAGGGTACCCCCTAAATGTAAGAGGCCGGCCTCCGAAACAGTCGCTAGACAGCTAAGAAAAGGAGCTAAGTGACCCCAACTGTTGGTGAAATCGGGCATAAGGATCCCATTGTGGGGGCCGAATCAAACATTAATTCAGGCCCCGATTCGGAGACATTTCGTAATCGTCACGTACAGATTTGCACTTAATTTTGCATACAATTCAATACTTCTCTTTTTGCGTGATCGATAGGCATCACTCCACACAAATAATAATTATCGGCCCCTAGAGAAAAGCTTTATAAAATATAGATAGACACATCTCAGTAGGCCTAGACAAAGTTATTATCGCTACGAAAACGAAACGAAAACTCAAAATGTATGCGATTTGACATTTGGTGACGCTAGCGTAGCGTGACAAAACGTCAAATCGCATACATATTCTTAGCGTTTCGTGCGAACGATAATAGCGTTTTGCATCTTGTCTACGGGGGCAGATTATATCTCGTTCTGGCATAACAGGCATACATTTGATCGAGATGGCTCATACACTGCCTACGACTGTCTAGAATCTAAGGGAGATGCAAATAGTAACGTCGTCGTCATTTCCCAGCCTGTTACATCCAAAAAGTATAGTTACATGGAACCTCTATGGTTACATCGAATTACCTGTGCCCCTCGACACCTCCGAATATAGCGATGCACACATCAGTGTTGATGTTCCAGAGTCGCAGCGCGTGGTCTTTGCTTGCTGATAGGAGCAGGTTCGGATCCCGTGGGTGGAATTTGACCTGTGAAGAACACTCATATTTTACACATGGGCACATAACATAGCATAGCCATAGTTGACCAGCTTGATAATACTGTACACAGATGCGCTACAATTTTCATAATTCATAATTTCTTTATTGCAAACAAAAAAAAGTTAACAAAGCACGGTAGGTAATATAAAGTGTACAATGGCGAGCTTATCTCTAAAAAGAGATCTCTTCCAGCAAACCAAGTTTCGATGGGAGAGGTTGATAGCTGAGCGGGGGTAGACCCATGTGTACAACAATAATTTTCTGTTGTTTAAGCTAAGCCATATCTAATGGTCAAGGGGTAGCATAGAAATAACCAGGGAATGGGTTAATTTATGTTGGTTTGTATACCAAGATTATGATTAAGAATGTAGAAGTTCATTCTTAGTTTTTTTCTACCTTCTAGAAAAGTATACTCGAATTATTAATCTCGTAAAATATACCACAAGCCAGTATTAAATATCAATATGAAGTCAAATGTTTTATCCTCGCCATAGTTTACCTTTTTGTTACCAGATTAGTAATTTGAGTTGAGTTAACATTCATTTATGTTTGCATGTATGAGTTTATGTTTGCATGTATGAGTTTATGTTTGCATGTATGAATTCGTAAACAGTGTCATTACCTCATTGATAGCATGCCCATGCCCCACATAGTGTTTGATGCAGGTCTGTGTGGAAGGTTGGAAGATGCGGACCACACCCCGGGACCCGGCTACTGCTAACAGGGGTAAGCCTGTTGACTCCTCATATGACCATGCGCAGGTGTAGAATGTTTCATCAACCTGTAGTAGTAGATTGTGCAATACTATTATTGTTGGACAAGTTTATACATCATTGTCTGACAGAATCCCTAGCTCTCAATGTATGTTCTCCCGAGGGAGTGCATTGAACAACAAATAACCAAAGAAATCGAGATTCTTGCATTGCATTGCAATAAAACCTGTCCAGAATTAAGTGAATTCTATAAAATCATATGACATTGCATTCTACTACTAATGCTTCCAAAGTTGTAATAATAAATCATTGTCTATTATCATAAGAAATGCAGTCTATATGTATATGACCCTGCAGATATTATTATACAAATTATACCCACATCAGGATCAGCATAGCACTGCAAGAACTTGAATCCTCCTGCCTCAGGACACTCGTATATTGACACTCTGTTACTGCCGACAACAGCAAATATGAGCGGCTCCCCTTCCCCTAAGTGGTGGTTGAACTGACATCCAAAGAGAGGCTGTCCATGGTCTTCTTTTGCGCTGCAACTGAAAAAAATAAGTTACAGGTTCTAATATCAATGTCATAAATGAGAAGAAAGATGGTGTCCTGATAGTTCTTATCCGAATATATTATAAAGATAAGTTATGAATTGATATAGCTGGATTCGCAGACCCACATAAAAATCCCATATACATTTGAAAATGATAGGCGTGTACTGTGTCTATAAACTCCAAAATTGATTAGTGTCTACAAAGCTATGGTTTCAGGTAGACTTCGTAATAGATTTTGGTGTGATTCTGAACAGGGGTTTAGGTCATCTTTTAACACAGCTGGGGAACAGCGAAAACCTCAAACACAGAAATACTGCAAAGATTTCAAAATGGAGTACTCAAAGCGATAGTGAACGTCCCCAAAATGGATGAAATCCACAAATTCCTTAACATTCCTACCGTAAAAGAGGAAATTAGCAACATGACCAAAGCCTATAAGGACAGAGTTGATCATCATGATAACAGACTGGCCCACATGTTGAGGGAGCCCCTAAAAACAAGACGCCTGAAAAGGCTACATACATGGGATAATCTACCCCAAAGTGACTGATGAAGGCAACCCGACAATGGGAGGGCATGCCTAACACGCCATTAGCTCCATCATAACAACTGCTTATGGTCCAAGGACTGATCGCATGTTTGCAAAAAAAAAGGAAAAAAATAAAAAAAACTTTTAACATCAAGGACCATATTGTTAATTAAAGGACCATTAGTCAAGACAAGGAGATTCATTTGTTGTATTGAGTGGAAGATAGGAATCCTAGGATAGGACTCTTGTTTCAACTTACTTGAACTTATAAGGTGGTTTCACAACCTTGTTAACCTTCTTCTTGCCGCGCCTGCGTTTCTTCCCGCGCGAGTTTGTCGGAGTCTCGCTGCGGGACGTGTTATCTGTATTCGAGGTGCTATCGACGCTTGAAGTATCGTCCTTTTGTAAACAAACAGTTTGGTGTTAAATATATTTGATGATCAAACGAACTTCTCAAGTGAAGTTCGATCATGATTATACTAATCGGTTTATTCGAAGAGGCTCCAATTCCGAGGATCTTATGCATATTATGATATGATAAATTACTTTATTATTCAGATGAGTAGACGTGGATTATTTATATCATGCATGAGATAAAATCGAGAAATTAAGGGGGAAGAGTGTAAAATAAGGATTAATCACTTCCAAACATTGGGTGAAAAGCAGGTGAAAAGGGAACACAAAGAAACGGTACTTACAGCTTCATTATCAGAAAAATTCATTTAGTAGAACTTACACACACACTTTGTGAGTTACGCTTAAATTAGTTTAATGAGATGTTTCTGTGATATAATTACTAAAAACGGCTAAAATTGTCTATCATCAGCTGACGAAACAAATAGCGTCCTACCTACCTAACCTAACCTACAAATACACTATAATATAATGTCAAATATGTAGTGTTGTAACAAATGTTGCGATAGCGATAGTCTATCGACAGTATCGTGATACTATCGTGGCATTGATATTGTCATACGATCGATAGGCCTATCGTAACTATCGACACTTGACCATACTATCTGAATATATGCTAAAGACCAATAGTATCGATACTAACGATATTCAGCAATGGCGAATACAGGGGGGAGAGGGGGTGCGAACCCCCCCCTTGGGCAGCCGCCCGCATTGCCAGGCATGTAAAATATTTGTGTCATGTAAAAGCCCATGAGTTCTTCTGGAGTACCTACTCGTTACACGACTTGCTAGCTATGCAAGATTTCCACGGCGGACGCCGCCGCCCATGATTTATTTCAGGTATAGTAGACGCCAAACAACTTGAGCAAAATGTGACGTGGTGGGGGAATGTTTGCGCATGTACACTTACGTGCAAAAAAACGACGCACTTAAAATTCTCAAAACAAATCGTACCTACAGTATACTGCATGAATCTTAGTGCACAATACTATATACTTACTTAGTTCAATCGATAGAAAATGAGAAAATATACTGTACCATTTGCATGAGGGACTGAGCGGTAACAGGTGCACAATAACTGTTTGAGACACGCGAAGTAGGTAGGTACATTTGCTGCGAACTATACAGATTTAATGGTCTGTGGATATGACTATCAAAATAAAACTGTAAATTATTTAGCGACATATGTCGTCTTTATTGGTGTCTATTAACAAAGAATAATGATTTGACAAAAGACAAGATTTTATGGGATACCTACGATTGAAATTCCCTAAAATTACGTTTTTCCACGTACACCTATAAAACATAATAATATCTCCATCGATAGAAAACTCATCATATACCATCTTTCTGGCTTGCCTTTTTAAAACTACGTTAGGACGTCGAGGCATTTTTTATCCGTGATTTCACTGCACGCAAGTGTGAACTCAAAGCGGGAAACGATGGTTGAATGATCTACCAATAGCGTGGCTAGGCGCGCTCGATGCGATGCTCCTTCCGCACGCCGCGTCCCGCACCCCATACCGTGGTGCGCAGTTTCATATATCAGATGGTTTCTGCGCATGCAAGGTCATTTGTTCAAGTTGTTTGGCGTTACCTATACCTACTCGTTATTCGACTTGCTAACTACATGAAATTTCCGCGGCGGCTGAATGAATGCACCCATGAATTCTTTTGAAGTACCTACTCCTTACACGGCTAGCGTCGTTCCTGTGGTACTCGTTACTCGACTTGCTAGGAGGCACTCGTTACTCGACTTGCTAGTTATGTGAAATTTCCGGGGTGGCTTGCGCCGCCCATGAGTTACTGGAGTTCTTGTTACCCGACTTGCTAGCTATGTAAAATTTCCGCGCCGCCCATGACTTTTCTGTTCTACTTGTTACTCGACTTGCTAGCAATATGCAAAGTGCTACAACTCTTGAACTGTGGTAGAGCTAAGTTGACCCTTATTGAAACAAAAAGTTAACTTTAGAAAAAACCAACTTCCTCAAACCCTATTTGATTAGATTGAGTTTAATACAAACTGTAACCCCTTGTCCCCCCACCCCTTGGGGACTTAATTTTGTCAAATCCCATCTCATTGCTACCCCACGCTACTAAGGAACCTCTGTACAAAGTTTCATGGCTCTAGGTCCACCAGTTTAGTTAGGCTATGCGTTGCCTGCCGGTAAAAGTAAAGGAAGCTCAATATACATTTGCGCCCCTCCCTTGAGTTATTTCTGTATACGCCACTGATATTCAGTGTATAAACGTATGTCTACGTCTATATTATCAGTACAAAAACTATCGATTGTATCGATACTATCGATAGAAAGAGTGACGATAGCATAAAACACGGCAATAGTTACTAAAGCAAAACTTTCAATACTATCGAAACGCGCCGATAGTATCTATAGTACCGACTTTCTTGACGCAATACTATCGATACTATATGTAGATAGTAGTATCTAACGTCGATAGTATCGACGCGGTTCAATAGTATCGCCTAATTTACATTATTAATACTATCGATAATATTACGAATTTCGATAGTCCTATCGGGCTATTAACCTGTTTTTCAAGGTCAACTATCGATAGCGAAACTATAGATAGTTTGCATCACTGATGTCAAACAGCTGTCAAATTTCCCGGGAATTGTTTTTTTTTCTGCGTAAGCTGTGCTATGGTTGCATTGCTATCAGCCTATAAATATTTTAAGGATTATTCGAGTGAGTCCCCTATCCACGGTTCCTTGACGATGTTTTATATACCTCCTACTAATTAAGTAGCGTTGGTAGAGCGTAAAATAATACAAAGCTTTATCTAAATAGTAATCTTTTTATTAAAAGTAGGTAACTTTATTTATGCAAAGAGTATACAAATACCTGAGACAAATACAACCAATTCGTCTTTTTGTTGTGTACAGACTACAGGCTACTTTATTAATCTGTGGTACAGGCAAGAAGGCAAGAAGACGAGATTTAAAGCCGGGTATCCACTATGTTCGCGAACCTCCTGCGCTCCGCGCTCGTGCAACCGCTCTGATGGAGACGGTACGCGCATCTCCATGCGCAACACGACGCGCTCCACAGTCCTCGCGCGATCACATCCTTTGTGTTCGCCCAACTTACCGCCACTGAGCGGAGCGCTGAGCGCGGAGCGCGAATGTATCCACTATATGGGGACCAGTTGCAGGAGCGCGGAGCGCAAGAGGTTCGCGAACATAGTGGATACCCGGGTATCGGGTATAAGCCGGCTTAAGAATAGGTGTAGCGATTATGTGCGTGCACAGGGTTGACTAATCCGCTAATCGGCTACTCTACTTGACAAGAGTAATACAATACAACGTCAAAGACCAAATGTACACAGACACGTCTCACACACATCGACTTCGTCCAAATCTTATGCGAGTGGAAGCACTCACACGAATGCTTCTCAGGTCTTGCCTTTTAGACTGTAAATTGTTCGACATACCATACGTAAGCGGCAAAAGAGCAAACAACAAGTATTTTACAACAACGGTAACATATCATAGGTAACTGTAACATCATAGCATAGGTAATTTAAGTTTAAATAACATCACCATCCTTTTAATAGGTTTAATTAAATATCACAGCCATATATCTATAATCTACATTTCTTTCTAGTAGGTAACTTTGAAGTAAGTAGGTACTAAGTACATTAAATTAAAACTTACGACTACGAATGTATTCCTCTCCAGCAAGTCCAAATCTAGCCTATGATAGGTACCTCTTGGAGCCAATAGCCATAGGTACTTACTGATAAAATATCTAACAATTTTCAATGATTGAATCTCGCTGATTAATTTGAACAATATTCCAGGAAGTTAGTCATTTGTAAAAAGTGGGAGGATCGCATACGCAAGCATTCCGGAGTGCAATCTTGAGCCATGGCAGAAACCGATCGACCCTGGCGTACACTCCAGGGTAGCCTTTACGGGCGCAGCCTCGGCCCCATGACACGATACCTGCAGAAAACAGACAAATGCAATGTTATTTGCAAGGGTTTCATGAATCCAGAGATTAAAGTTGAAGAGGAACAGATGTGTGGAGGAGGGAAGAGAAAGAAGTTATACACCTACTACTAGTCAGAGTGCCAGATCTAAAAAAAAAACACGTTTAGGTACCAAGCAAGCAAGGTAGGTTTCACGTTTAGGTAAAAACACAAAACAAGTATAACCATAGGTAACTACCTAATTAGGCCAAACACTTGACAGTTACAGGTGCAACCGACAGCCCCCTATGTAGGGGTTGCATGGAAGTGGCGGAGACAGTCGTGCACATGTTATTGGCATGTCCATCCACAATCGAAACCAGGATGGGACTATTCTGGGAGAAGCAACATCGACCCATGAGCTCCTTAAACACCCAGGCCTCCTACTCCAGCTAGTTAGTTAGGCCGAATTAGATGAGCAGGCGAAGGGAAAATGCACAAAGGCCCCGCTCATGTGGGCCACGTGAACGCTTTAACCCCCTTAAAGAAGAATAGAATAGGTACCAAGATGGTACCAAGCAAGATAATAACCCCAACTCCACGCTTAGCCGTGAATGTTGTCACATGTATGGACCCAAAAGCCGTTGTAATGTGACACATCAGAACAGTATCGGTTTCATACATTACGGCCTTACAACCTTATACGTTCATACGCAACATAACTCAAATTGCTCATCAGTCATCACCCGTAGACTCCGCATGACTGAACTGCGCTCCAAATGTCCCTGTTGGTTGTCTACTCACCAACGATGGTCACATGAGGCTCATGGATCAACAGCGGCCCGCCAGAGTCACCACTGCACGCGTCGCGCTCCGGTGCGTTTGCGCAGATCATGCGCGGAGTCACCTTCCTCTTGCCGTAGCCGGCGGCCGTGCACTCCTCATGACGCCAGATCTGGACATCCGCCTGTGGATGGCAACAAAAATATAAATAAACAATCATCAACATCGGCAGCTTGTTCCCGCCCCCTGCGGTAAAGCCTCCTCCTCTTTGTGCCAATCGAATACAAGTTTTCCCGGCGATATTGGTAATGTCATCGACCCATCTGGCTGCTGGTCGACCCAGCTTATTTCCGTAGTACACAAGGCCATTACGCTCCCATAGTGAACTCTTCGTGTACATTTCGGAATGCTGAAACTCACATCTGCAACTACGAAATATACAAGAATTTTGCGTACTACTCGTGTATAGTTCGTAGTGAATGCGTGCGAAAGTTCAGTTCCAAACTGTCACTCACGCACGCTATCAAAAATTTTGGAAATTTCTGAATTACACGCGAAATATAAGTTATAGGTTTTAACTTTTTGTAGGTAATAGGCGTAGACTATTCCAAAAATTACACGATTGCGGCGTAATGCTGATGTGTAGTTCGGATGTCAGTGAAATCATTGCGTTCCAAAGTATACGCGATAATTTACAGACCCCTGCGTAATGGCCTTGTATATCACGGAAACACGCGGTCGACCCACGCTTCCTTTCTAATAAATAATGTGACCATGAAATTATGAACTTTCTGACGCTCTTGGTTGTCATTTGTACTATTGTTTATGTGTTGGCTTGGCCCGTTATACAGCCGAACATAGCACATTTGGAGCCAAAGCCATTGACCACTACTTCTTCGGAATGGCTTTATTCGGACATGATAAAAGCGCCCTATTTGGGTTAGCCTACCCACCTTGATCAAATGAAGTCATCTTATGTATTTTTAAAGAGGTCACGAGAAACCTGATTTTATCACTAATCAGGTCGTTTAAGTGGTAGAGATACTACAACAACAGTATTAAGAGTGAAGACTAATTAAGAGAACACTTACCTTCATAGGAATATTAGAAATGGGTCCTTTCTCCGTTGTTCTTCCCCATCCGGAAACTACTGCGTCAACACCTCCAAGGAAATGATCACTTTCTAATTCTGAAATCAGAACACCTTGCGTTTATTGTTTAGGTCCGGAAGATATTTATTGTCTAAAATATGGTGTCAGTTTTTCAGAATATCACTCGCAATCACCCTTCAAAAGTTCACCTTCTGTTACATCCTCTAGTTCTGTAAGTGAGGATCTTACTTTAACAACGGGCTCACAACCATCATCACCACCTTCCTATACATAGAAAAGAGACACCAACTAGACAAAGTTGTACACTTTCGTACCAATCTGCAGGATCCCGATCTCATAATATACAAGTCCGGTTCTAACACAGTTAAAACAATCAAACTCACCAGGTAAGCAGGCAGGTCTGTACAGATGGTCAGGCAGCGGCTTCGCCAGCCTCAGAACAGCGATGTCGTTGTCGTAGGTATACCGGTTGAAGTCAGGATGCTGGACTACATGGACCACCTCGAACCCTGGACTTTTTGTGGTGTTCACGTCGTATTCACCAACCAGAACGGAGAAACGGGACGCTTCGAATCTGTAAAAGAAGTTTTATTTAAAGAGGTAAAATTAGGGCTTTTGGCTGTCTGCACTGTAGCAGTTACGGGACACACAGGCAACGGGATGAAAATATTTTTAGTTGTTTGAGTGATATTTAGACTATCAATCGACGACCTCTGTGGTTGCGCATCTGCGAGAGGTCCCGAGTTCGAATCCCGGCTGGGGTCTTGGATGTGTACATGTTTGTGATGTCACTGTTTCTGGTTCCCACGACACAGAGTATCCTAGTGTGGGGCCAGAAGCAATGTGTTTGCCTGTATGTAAATGTTTGTTTATTGGCATAGTGACCTCGTAATCAAGTAAAACTAAGATTTAAATAGTTTCAGTGCCTAATAAATGTTTGTCAAAAAAATATGTATAAATAAAAGATGTACCTAGCTAGGAATAGAACTTGTTACTTCAGTGGTTTGTCATTGAAAAACTCATGAAAAACTATTCCACAATTCCACACACGTCCGCGTGTCGAAGCTGAGATGGTGTCAATAGCAAATGCGGCGTGCAAATAAACAATAGTACTGAGAGCATATCCAATCCGACAACTACATTATTTAATCTTGACCCCATTCTGATGGTAGCATCAGTGACCTTGGATCAGCAGACCTTGCACATATTGCTTAGTAAGTATAATAAGGTGTCATCACTATGTCATTCGACAATCGACTCCTTGTCAACTTGAATCATAAAGGTCCCAGAACCGTATGCGTTATTGCGGTACACTTTTGTTATTTACGCTTATTTTCTTGTAAGTTCCTACTATGTACCCTAAGAGTGCTTTCAGTTACCTACGTGCATTATTTTGGTAGTAGGTACCTTGTAAAAATATTTCCGAAAACCATTCCCGCAACATGTTTTATCAGAAATCTTGGTCTTTTTAGCCTTATCTAGCCCTAGTTTAGTTTAGATTTAGATGGACATGCACATGCAAATAGTATGCACTGTTTGCACATACTGAGCAAGTATGGTTGAGGTCACTTGCGTAACAAGAAAGTGTGTCAACCTGATGTATGGGGTCACCATGTGGGACAAGGAACATCTTAAGAAACTTGGCCCTTGCAAAGGGCGCGCATATATTTACGAGTACGAGTAGGTACCTGTCTGTCTATTTTGTCTACTGTTCTGCGATACCTACGACGGTATTGCTTCAAACAGTTCAATGAAGCGTCGGCTTTTCGAGTTTGATCTTGAAGAAAGCATGAATTCACAGAGCTCCAATTATCCAAGCTTTCGCCCGTAGGCACCGTGGACAAAATGATCTTAGACCTTGGCCGCGATAATTTGATAAGCTATTTACAGTATACTTTAGTAATTGCAGACTCGCTTTAGCACCCTAAAAAGTTTTAACAATGCTGAATAAGGGTTCCTGTGTCTCTGACATTGCTGGGAATACAACCGTGGCGATTATACTCGTCCAACGATCTTTTGGCGTGTGAGTGACGTTTACAGGGGGCGTCACTTCTACGCAAGACGAAACCTCATGCAATGATTCTGTCAAAAAGCGTTACCTAGTTTCTACCCGTCTCACCGCACGCCAAAAGAGCGTTGGACAGCAAGTATGAGTTTGTTGTGTGTGGAGTAGGGGTGCAAAATCGTCGTAGTTCCGGGTCCAAGCTTTTTGAAGTGCTTTATTTTTGCAGCGCAGTTATTGTAAAGTGTAGTGTATGGATGGGCTGTTCGATAGTCAACACACCAAAAATCTATGTTGCCACTGTGCAAATCCGTCTGTTGCTCCTTTAAGTGAAAAGGCGTGACGAATGAATGGAGCCGCTTACAAAGCTTAGAGGACCACATAGCGCCTTGTTCAGTTGTTCTGTCAATAATTATCTACTTTCACCTTTAGCTTGTAGGTACCTACTATATTCTATTGTTTACAGACACTCGGAATCGTCACACCTTCTCAGAAGATCATCTGCAGTGGGTTGAATATTTGCATTGATGTCTAGATGTTTTGTGCTTCCTACATTTTTAGGTACCTCCGTATCGGATGGATATTTTTTAGGAAAAGATGCTTTGAATTATGGTTCCTGCGGCTGAAATGCTTGTTCAGAAACCTTATGTGAAGAATAGGTTTGGATTACACCTAACACACTGAAGGTGCGGTAGGGGTGTGTGATTTTTCGTGACGTTTGCTTGAAGGTGCGCCTAATCGGGCCATATTTTCACTGCAATATGTGGCTGGCAACTATTGGTGTCTTTTTCTAACATGTGAGTAAGAGAGGGACGCCAATAGTTGCCGGCTACATATTGCAGCAAAACCTGGCCCCAGACTTCAGCGCGGGACGGCAATAGTTGGCCTTGAATGTAATGTCATCCCTCCCGCACTGGTCCACTACTGCAGATACTATGTTAGGAATTATTGTTTGAAGTGAAAACTTTCAGGCGCGTTGAGCACTTTTTTAAGATGCTCTGACATATGAAAGTAATAGTAATATTTACCCATGCACGCAGTGTGTGGCTGTAATGAGATGGTCCCTGGCCACCACGGTGGCGCCGCAGACGAACTTGTCGTCTCGAAGGAGAGCGGCCAGCCACGGGAACTCCCCGGGGGAGGCCGCCGTGCCGCCGACCACCCGGCCTCCTCTGGCGACGCCGCAAGCTGTGGACCGTTGCTTGGATTGTTCAACATAAATCATAGCGTCACGCCTTCTCCCATACGATCTCCTTATTCAGGTGCCAGCTCCTGTCGGAGGTTGGCGACCGTTACGGCAATCTGCTCACGGTGGCCCGGAGGGTGGTGTGCTCATCCCGAACCACTCTCTTAGATTTACAAACTTCCAGCATCTTCAAACAGCTACTGCGGCAGCGCCCCTTTTGTGCCAGTCATTCAATGCTCCATTTTGAGTCAAAGGGGGCTATTTAGGCCATCGCCGCAGCTATGGAGTAATGAAGGTTTCCTCACGATGTTTTTCATCACCGTTGGATTACATGGGAACAATAATCTCAAAAGTAAGTCACACACAAACAATGGAGTTATTCGGCTACATCTGAGAAGGTGTCTATAATAGAATTATGTCAGTGCTGACCCTGACATGATCAATCCCGTGTGTCAGGGGACAAGTCCATGGATGATTAGGGAGATGATACCATTGACAAGGAAATTCATTACAGTATGGACTTACCTAAAGCTGGATTTTATGTTAAGTTTCAGTTATGAACTGTATCATCACTGGTAGGTAGGTACTATATAGCAACTTCGGTTGTTGTTAGCAGTATCATTATGCTCTCTTTCACTACTTAGCGTAATTGTTAACACTTACCTTACATTATGTTATGTAATGTAAAGCAAATGCAGGTGGTGTCAGGCTATGTCAATGTTCATTTATAGGATTTTAAAATAACGGTGGCTCAATACGCCCTAGAAATATTTCCGTTAGTGACATTATTTTATTGAAGTTCAGTCTCAGGCACTTAGGTACCTAGATAGTTACGATACGAGAACAAAGAAAATTAACTATATTTTGGAAAACACAAAGCTTTCGTTTGTTGTGTTGATGTCACAATGTCAAGGTCCGTCTTGCTTGACCTGCCCAATTAATTCGGTGCACTTTTGCGAAAATCTGCACTTAACTCTCAACTTTCGACTTTCGATCAACAGCAGCAAATACCCGGATACATTCAAGTTTGACAGATACTGTGTCCAAGACTATCCTTGGTTCCACAAAAAATGCCAATATTTCCACACACTTCGACCTACATAAAGATATTATTTGAGTGCCAAAACTATCACAATACAAAACTAGTTTAACACTAAACGCCCGAACTACTCCTGAAGTTTCACAGACACAGTTTCACGCAAGTGAACTCACTGCAAGGTTTGCACGCGTTGGCGGCAGCTGCCAAGACGAGGAGGCTCAGTGGGACAAGCATGCTGGCTGATGGTAGGACTCTCTCTGGATGGTAGGGGAGGCGCCCGCCCTATTATTATACTCAGGCGGGCGGCGCCCTCAAGGGCTGTCTGCGAGGCCAGGGCTGAGCGGTATGATGCCAAGTTCATGGCAACGCGGCGGGCGCGCGGACGTGAATGATAGCGTAGCGGCAGGCCATGCGGAGACGCCCCACTCACGTTTTGGTATTTGTGTATGGATTCTGCGAGTCGAGCCTTCGTAGACTATTTTAGTGCGGTATGCTAGGGCGTATGTCGATAACAGCGGTTAAAAGGCTAGGCGATTTTGGTTTAATTTGTTCAGCATAAGTGTGCATTTTAGGACAGTGCATGATTGATTCCAATCTGACTGATTGAACTGACATTGGATGAAGATTTTATTGTAAAAACATGTCTGTCCCCAATGTTTTGAGCGCACTCAACTCATCGAAGGTTAGGTAGGATAGAAAAGGCATCATCAACCGAGTCCAAAGGTAGATAGACTTACATTTTACAGAGGGCCCAAGTGCCTTTTCACTAATTAGGTCTTTAGGCACTACCTGTTTATATTATTGTTATTTTTATTGTTTTAATTCATGCTGTGAAACATCAACAAATTAAAATAAATAAATAAATAAACTACTTGTACATATGTGTACCAAGCATTAACAATCAAAATATTGTATTAATTAACATCACCACGGAACTAATCCCTTCACAAGAGTCTGGCTGGTTTGTATTATGTAAGTAAAGAGGAGGTTATATTCCTCCGAAGTCACCGGACGGACGGATCAAGCTTAATTGTTATCTCTTCGACGACGTTGCTCAAGACAGCCTTATATGTTATGCAACAAGGACAAACACGATGCATTTTGCAATTTTTATCGCCGAGAAGTATTTTTATGCATTTCTTTGTTGAGTGCTTTACTGACCTACCTTTATTATGCGACGACGCCATTCTGATGTTTTTTTATCACGTCTCCAACTGTGCCGCGGCAAATCGTATGCTTCTGATAATTGGCATCATTCAGACTTTCCTTTGAATTCAACGGAGGGATGGATTGATTTGCACAATAGTTTTCGACCGTTATAATTCCGCAGCATCACATCACATACTTCCGTTAAAATATGGTCACATTTTTTGAAGGTTATAAACAGCCGCCCAAGATAACGCCATCATTACATCGAAAGCACGTGATAGGTAGGTAGGGTACTTACTGAAGGGTCTATGATGATGACTGTGTAGTTTCTTCAGAGCAATACGCATTACTTTTAGACTTCCTTATTGGCAAAGAAAAACCCTCCGCTCTATATCTCCTCCGACAGCTTCCTGTCTGATAATTTCCAGTGTGGGTACTGGCCTTGCGATGGCTTTGGTGGAAAATGCCCTGACTGAAAACAATGAATCATTGCAAGCAAACTCAAAGATCGCGCTAAGTGTGTCAAGGTGGCACCTATGGAGTACCCGTATATTCGATAAGAATGCAACCTTCTGTCAAATGATGCACCCGCCCCCACAACTCAACACAACAAGGGATTTAGGAAATCAATAGATGTTCTTGTCTTGCCTACACATACCTTCCTACATTGTTACAAATGCATAGCATAGATTGGATATTCACGCTGTCTTCCATTGGTATCTCATTTCGTTCGTGTAGATTTTGGGTTTTTGGTAAAATACATCTTGTCTATCTCCTATACTCAAAAATCTGTTGTAGGTACTGTCACGCTCACGCTCAGGTCATGTTAGCAAAGGTCTAGCAGGTCTAGTACTTACTGTCGTAGACTTGGGATATACCTACAATATAAGTAGGAGATAATAGGTGCATAGTACAAAGTTCAAAAGGGTAGTTGGACAGGACACCGGCCTACCTATATCGTAACTGCATTACTGTGTGTTTCCCAAGGATTGTTATAAATAAGTCCAGTTCCGTGTCATGATCGCATTTATTTTTATCTAGATCGATTCAAACTTATGTCACCAAACAACAAAGTAGGTACACAGTAGCGTTTTATACAGGCATTATTATGCACAAGCGACATCTCAATGTTTGACGGACCCTCAAAAATGACGACTTGGAAATGCAGTGCCGAATTATCCAATGGCCGAGTAGGCCTAATAAGGGCTCCGTATCTCCGTATACGATGAAACGAAAACAGTTAATCTTCTTTAGTAGCTCTACTAGTTCATCGCCTGACAAAATTCTATATTCCCAAGAGGAATCACCGTGTTCACCAATCAACATTTCAGAATGAAAACCAACCATAATTTGTTTGGGACCTTGAATACAGTCTTCCAACGATCTTAAGGGGTGGCGCCAGCTCTATGCAAATTCCTCATTGGTGACCAAGCGTTAGTTCCATTTAAGATCGTTGGAAAACTGTATACTTTGGCAAGAAATGCTAGACAATAAATAATGGCACCATATATTAGGGCACCACAGCGTATTTTGATTGATATGATAAGATAAGCCACGCAGTAGTCTGCAAATGTTGCCGTTATTTAATGTTTAGCATTTCTTGTCAAAGTGTAAGTGGGTAGTTTAGTTTTTCCACAAACATAAAATGTTGCCTTTATCATTGAACTACTATTACTGCCTTTAAACTTTTTATCTTGTAGGCATGCACTTTTGACAGGCTGGTTTATGAAGACACCTGCATTCCTGCATTCGGAGCACAGTTACTAATATTATACTAATAATTCGGAGTGACCATGTACACATGTACGTATGGCCTAGATTTAGCCAATGTCATCTTTATCATATTATCAGTAACACCATGAAGCGAAGGTTTGCGGCTTTGCGCACAGATTACGAATTTTGAAGGGACTACGGAAATTTAGATGACGGAAAACCATTTCCTCATTGCTGGGATATGATGAAACACGTGAACTAGTTACATCATTATCTTGAAAGATAACGGAGGGTGTTTGTTTAATTAGGGCTGAAATAGCACATGTGATTTTCCCAAGGCTGGAAACTTGTATGCACGTGAGGTAATCTCTAACGTAACGTAACGTAGCTACTTACGTGTTTATTTTAGTTAGGGATTGGTGACGTAAACAAATATCGCATCATGATGGCTGGGTGATAAAACAGACTAGGGGTGATTTTTCAAACCCCAGAAAATCAGATAGATAAGGAACTTTATTTGACATTTCTTGTACTTACATAGGTACCTGTAAAATGTCAAATCAGTTAAACAGACGTTATTGGAGGCTGATGCATGGATGATGCATAGGTACCTATCACTGTTTTCGGCCACCACGCTTGCTGTATTATCGCAGTCTTCCTGGCTGACTGTATTTTTTTTAGTAACATTGTCCTGATGTCCCTCCAGCTATCGGAGTCACCAGTAGTCACCACTGACGACCCAGCCAATAGAAATACCGTTAATTGTATAGTGCCTTTACAAAACTATCGAGCAATTTCAGGTGCACCACAATCTACATTTTACACTTTGCTAACTACCAGTTGGCAGGAACTTGAAATTCTAATTATCACCCAAACAAGGTTAGGTAGGTAGTAGTAGGTAGATATGGTTATAGGTGCATACCAATCTATTTTCCTGCTTCTATTTAAAGCCTTTCTATCTAGTACTATTGGTATAATATTATAGTATCTGTGCTAGTACCTACCTACCAAACAATAACTCGTAACGCACGTAATAAGAACTGTACAGAGCCCAACAGATCGCCTGATCAGAAGTCGGAGCGGAGGAGGTAGATAATCGTACGGAAGCAGGTACTCGATCTTTACCGGGATGCCGCGGCATGCTGTGAGAATCAGCAAGAATTTAGATCACCTAAGAGACCCTATACAGTGTGAATCTTCATAAAGTGCAATGAGCGATCAGGGTTGAAGAGGATCATATCGACAATTTTTTTATTTTTTTCTGCCTTCCATTTTTTAAAGGCATTTAAAGTTTTTTTTTTTCGCTTTCTATGTATGTACCAACTGCAAATAAACTAACATCATTTCGAGATGGAAGGGGTTACAGGGTTCAAATTAACTGGATAGTGATGCTGAAGGACAGGTGGGGGTGGTGCCAGTATCAAATAGTCACTAAAAGTGTTAACTGGTTACCTACTTAGGGTTTGTTTATGGAGAAACCCCTATTTTTTCGAGCACTTTTTCAGTAATTTTGTATAAAATATGGTAAGTCTAAGTACCCAAAACGTTAAAAGTATTTTAGTTACAAACATAATTTTTGTGTCTTGAAAGCTAATGAGATGCAAAATAATATTGTACTTACAATAAAATAATTTTGTTTTGGGTACCAAATTTTGTAACAAATAAATAGGCAATTACTGAAAAAGTGCTCGAAAAAATAGAAACCACTATTTTTTATGGAAACAAACCACACACTAACACTTTTGAAGTAAAACTTCTTAGGGCACGGGGGTAAAATTTATTTAACCTCTGAACTGTGGGTTATTCATATATTTGCTTTTCAATTGCTAATAGCCGGGTGCTATCACGAGTGGCTAAGAAATGTAACGGAAATTGGAATCGGTGACGTCAGGGTCGGCTGAAGACTTTTAAAACCGCAACTATTTTCAATACGGTTTTTAACTAATCAGATAAGATAATAATACATTCGTACAATAAAGAATGTTAATTAGTGAGAGAAAAACCTGATGAAACGTTAACAAATAAAAATTATTTTAGCATTCTTCCACGAGTTCTTGATTTCCGGTATGGCCAAGATGGCGCCGCCGCCGCCGCCGCTGGCTGGGACAAACCTCAAAACCAACTAGCATGACTCAAACTACTTCGTTCAACCTCCTTGTTGGAACCGGAACTTATGTTTGACAGCTGTGCGATGCGATCCATACAGTTTGTAAGAAAAGAGTTTCATCAATGTCACACGGGTCGATATGGATTTCTAAAACAAGCAAAGCAATGCATACATTTGAGCGAGACGGCTTAAAGACGTGACGTCAGATGGTTGACCGAGCGAGCGAAGCGAGCGAAGCGTCTCCGTTTCAGGTTTGGGCAAAAATGCTTTCGTATGTCCGGTTGTTCTCCTCTACAGGTCGCATTTATGAACCGATTCTCGTGAAATTTTGTGAGCAGGTTGGAAAAATAAATAGAATTTTTTACTCGAGCCAGTTTTTTGTTTTTTTTTCAAAATGGTGGAGATATGGGGTTTTAAAATGTAAAAAAATCGCTACAACCCAAACGGCTCGATGGATATTAACAAATGAGGTGTCGTTGGATTCGTAAAGACCATGAGAGTGAAACAGATGAGCGAGCGAAGCGAGCGAAGCGTCTCCGTTTCAGGTTTGGGCAAAAATGCTTTTGTATGTCCGGTTGTTCTCCTCTACAGGTCGCATTTATGAACCGATTCTCGTGAAATTTTGTGAGCAGGTTGAAAAAATAAATAGAATTTTTTACTCGAGCCAGTTTTTTGATTTTTTTCAAAATGGCGGAGATATGGGGTTTTAAAATGTAAAAAAATCGCTACAACCCAAAAGGCTCGATGGATATTAACAAATGAGGTGTCGTTGGATTTGTAAAGACTATGAGAGTGAAACAGATTATATAATTTTAGTAAAAAGTCAATAGGTTGTATAAAAGATCGCGAAATGTAGTTTACAAAGTTATTGGTGCGGCTACTTTCATACTGCATGTACGTAACCAGGTACATTCATAAGTTTGTATGTGTTATTGAAAGAAAATTATTTGGGTTATTTTTTTTATGTGTGTTAGCAGTTCAGCTTTCCCACCGACATACTCGCGAGGTCTACAGCTCACAGAGCCACTAGTATATAATCTGAGCGAGATGCAAATAGTAGTGACACTATTGAATGAGTTAAGTATATCACCACGAGCGCGACAAATTGTAGATAAGGAATGGTGGGAAATAAATGACATGACGTATTAAAAGTAAGTACAAGTATAAAATAATTTCAAATAATCGGACGTCTGAAACTTAAAAGTAACTTGAAGCAGAGATTGGATCTCAAAATTGGAAATTTAAATCTCTTTTAGTATAGGTAGGTATAGGTGTATAGTATAGGTACCACTTAATGATCTAGGATCTAGCTACAGAAGTTTTACTTCTAACACGTGTACGGTGCTACACGCGTATTTTTGAAGTAAAACTTCTTAGGGCACGGGGGTAAAATTTATTTAACCTCTCAACTGTGGGTTATTCATATATTTGCTTTTCAATTGCTACTAGCCGGGTGCTATCACGAGTGGCTAAGAAATGTAACGGAAATTGGAATCGGTGACGTCAGGGTCGGCTGAAGACTTTTAAAACCGCAACTATTTGCAATACGGTTTTTAACTAATCAGATAAGATAATAATACATTCGTACAATAAAGAATGTTAATTAGTGAGAGAAAAACCTGATGAAACGTTAACAAATAAAAATTATTTTAAGCATTCTTCCACGAGTTCTTGATTTCCGGTATGGCCAAGATGGCGCCGCCGCCGCCGCCGCCGCTGGCTGGGACAAACCATGGACAAACAAAACCAACTAGCATGACTCAAACTACTTCGTTCAACCTCTTTGTTGGAACCGGAACTTATGTTTGACAGCTGTGCGATGCGATCCATACAGTTTGTAAGAAAAGAGTTTCATCAATGTCACACGGGTCGATATGGATTTCTAAAACAAGCAAAGCAATGCATACATTTGAGCGAGACGGCTTAAAGACGTGACGTCAGATGGTATATAATCTGAGCGAGATGCAAATTATAGTAGTGACACTATTGAATGAGTTAAGTATATCACCACGAGCGCGACAAATTGTAGATAAGGAATGGTGGGAAATAAATTACATGACGTATTAAAAGTAAGTACAAGCATAAAATAATTTCAAATAATCGGACGTCTGAAACTTAAAAGTAACTTGAAGCAGAGATTGGATCTCAAAATTGGAAATTTAAATCTCTTTTAGTATAGGTAGGTATAGGTGTATAGTATAGGTACCACTTAATGATCTAGCTACAGAAGTTTTACTTCTAACACGTGTACGGTGCTACACGCGTTTTTTTTTTACTGACTATTTGTTATGGCAGCACCACCTGTCGTTCAGCATCAGTATCCAGTTAATTTTAACCCTGTAATTCCTTCCATCTCGTAATTATGTTAGTTTTTTGCAGTTGGTACATAGTCAGCGAAAAAAAAACTTTAAGTGCCTATAAAAAAATGGAGGGCAGAATTTTTTTAAATAAATAAGATGCACTTTGTGAAGATTCACACTGTATAGAGGACATGCTATTCACGCCAATCGACTTTCTTTTGTTGGTAAATTCTTACACGCCTAATAAATCCTCTTCATAGTTCATCTGGTATAGCAGGTGTCCCGCGAGTTGTTCTCTCTCTCTAATCTAAATGATCAAGATATCTCTTGTCGTCCAATCTTTGGTTACAACAGCAGTGCGCTCGCCAAGTCTGTCGGCAAGTCGCGCTACCTTTTCGTGAACATTTTTGTAGTATTCCCAAACCATGATAACTTCGCTGTTAGAGCTCAAATTTATAGGATAAGTAAAGAAAGGTTAACAGATTTCTATCTTAATAACTGTAAAAATATAGGTATAGGGGATTATCTTCATGCGATTTGGTATTGTATTACGCAATGTACATTTTCCCTCCGGTCGCCCTATTTGCATGCAACCTATTACATCCCACATCATGAGGAGATGGTAATGCTTATAATTGCGCTTATTAGCAGATAATAATTCCACTGAAATTGCTCTTTATCTGTTCAGGAATTTGTGACGAGGGTTTTGCTAATGCAATAAAAATCTGCGTGCGGGCGACAATCCTGTAGTCAGAGTTTGGGATCGACTGGCGTGGAGTTGGCAAGGAGCTAAGTGGATCATACCAAACTGTCCTCTGTCCAGGAGTGAAAGTGAAGACACCTCTCTCCACTTTGCGCCAGAACGTAGTCGATTCGCGAAACTACTTACGTGCGCCTGCGCCTCGCGTTCGTAAACCCGCGTACGAGGCTCCTTGCGTGAGTGATCTAATAGAAATTCGATTACTTCGATTCGATTTACTTATGATAATATTAAAGTGATAGTATTGAAATTGGTGATTGGCATTTCTGCGCTTGGACGTCGCGTGACGGTCTGTGGATTTCTTTTTTTTATTGATCCGTTGATTTAAGTAATTGTGTATTTCTTTTAAAAATCTTTTAGGATTCGGGTTTAGGATATTCAGCATAACGAGAGCGAGACCAAAGTCCTGGGTAATTTAGAGGGACTATTAAGTCTCCGAGTAAGTAGTATCTTTCCGATGTAGTCGCTACATCGTTATTGCTTGCTTTTTATTTGGAAACCTTATGGAATTACTGACCCTTCTCTACCCCATAGGTGTCCCTGGTTTCCTGATATTCATCATCAGCTGAACACTTTGAAAACAAAGCTCTCGCGTAATCTATCGCAAGACTATCAATCAATCTACTTTCTTTTCCATCCAACAAAACATAGAGGCATAGGAAAACTCTCTATTGAGTTACCTAGAATCGTTGATAATCAGACTGACCATGATCGTAGCTTGTGCACATGCAAGCCGTCTAGCGCATACCGATTAGGGGCAATCCGATTACAATCGCATTACGTGCAATATCTCCTAATACATGTAACCAGCTGTAGAAAGACATAAATCGAGTGAAAACGCTTTCTGTGTAGCAACTAGCTACTAAACATTATACATAGTAATTTCTAGCAAGATTACCTACCTACCCAATGCTTTGTTCGAGGACTCAAAGCTGGAGTAACTAACTATTGAACAAAAAAATTCAGGTTCCCCAAATTCAGATTTTTTTAGACAAGACTTAGGTAAATATCTTCAAAAGATCTGTATTGGTTAATTTATAAACCAAATGTAACTTAATAGTAGATTAATGTGAAATAGACGCGTGATTTTAAGTCTCCGCAAACATAATCTGTTATACTTACCGTAAACAAAAACGAGTATGCAAATATGACAAACCGAGAAATGAGTGGACCAAGTTAGCGGTACTCTGTGAATATAGAGGTTTTTGGGCATTGATGTCCTTGATTATGGAATTAGCATTAGCCTTCAACCTTCGCAAATGACTAAACAAAGATTGTATGTAATCTTTACGAGTCGCAGAATCCCATAGTAATGCAGAACTATTGAAGTCCCTATGACGCAAGTAGGAATTAAGAACGGAACGGTATGTACAAAACCTACTAGATGGATCCAACACGACATTTCTCTATCTATACACATACCAAGACAAGACCACATAACAAGATCGCGACTGCCTGTACGGATCTTATCAAGATCATTGTAGACAACACAACTCTTTCTTTCGACAAGAGAATGAATCTTAAAATGCTTTTCGCATGATAATATAAATTTTTATACATAGTTTCTTTTCGAATTCCAGTATCACCATCAGCATGAATTGGATAATCTTCGTGGGCAGTTTGATTGCCTTCCTCAGTGTAGCTGGTGGCCACAATACGGGCAGAGCGCCTACAGCCACCCCAACGCCAGCAACGGGATCGATCGACCAGAAGGGATTCTTCGACTGGTTGACCACTCTCGTCAACCCGACCACGACCACATTGAGGCCTACCAACAACCCGCCGGAAGATTGTCCATCTTGCCGTAAGTGGATGTTATAAAGATCTGGATAATTTTAAAATTGCGTTACCCTTTTTGAAAAGACCCTGCCTGACTGATTGCTGTCTGTTTCTCAGTGTCTAGCTACCAACATCATACTCATTAGATAAAAACAATTTTTCATGGCAAAAAATAATATTTTTCATGGCATATGAGTTTGTGATTTGTGTTTGAGAATTACATATTTGATAAAACAGTTGAGATAAACACTCATCTAAAAGTTCTAAAGTGCCATATTTCTTTCATCTTCCCCAGAATGTGGCATCGCCCGTACCCGTCGCCGCATAGTCGGTGGATATGAAACAAAATTGCTGGAGTTTCCCTGGATGGCCGTGCTCATGTACAATGGGAGGTTCTACTGCGGAGGCTCGCTGATCAACGACCTCTATGTACTCACTGCCGCCCACTGCACTTCAGGGTAAACTCACTCATATCAAACAACTATCCTACCTAAGCACTTTCTAAAACATATAAACATAGCGTCCTGACTTTTTTCATAGTTTGGCAGAGGACCTTTTGTGCCCACGTTTATTTAGTTATTATTCAATAGGTATTCAGTTTTGCGTGACATGGGTTAGCCTATTGCCGCAGTTAAGTCGGTTGAAGGTTTCCTCACGAAATTTTCCATCAGCTCTTTCAAATCTATTTTAATCGCGTTACTTTGATTGATTCTCTTTTTGGCTTAAACCGACGACGATTGAATCAACCTAAAAGGCTTTGCAAGTTTTCCGTGATGTTCGAAGTTGTGCGAATTTGGTTGACTTTGTCTTATCTAATTTAATTGTCTGTATTATTCAAGTATTTTGTCCAATTAATTAAGTGTTCAATAGTATTCACAATCATAAACAATTTCAGTTGGTGTGTCAAGTTAGGTTTCTGTGATATATTTTTTGCAGTTTCCGAAAAGAGAAGATTACGGTTCGTTTTTTGGAGCACGACCGCTCTGCCAACAACGAGACAAAGCCTATTGAACGCAACGTTGAGGCCATAATCAGGCATTTACGATACAACCCCGCAACCTACGACAACGACATCGCGCTCCTAAAACTCGACAAAAGGGTAATTAAAATTCACTAAACCCTGTTACAAACTTCATATTACTGAATTTACTTAAAAAAATAAATGGCAAAATGAAATTCGAACGAGTCATTGAATATTAAAGCAAACGTATGTTGTACCACTGAGCTTCTTCTAGCCTAGAAACTTAAGAAACAAATATTCTCAACTCAATCACAGGGAAGGGTAGCGACATTTAAATACTTTCACCTTCGAATTTTGAGATTTACAGCACTATAGAAACAGTAGTCAGTAAAATTGTGATTGTCGGGGATTGTCCTGAAAATCTTTGATAGGGCGAAAGTCTTGTTCTGTTAAATTAAAGCCCTTTCTCGTACCAATGTATGCTGTGGCTGTGGCTTATAAAGTGATGTCTGTACAAATAGCATGGTTTCAAAACTTGCAGGTGGACTTGACCAACGCTTTGAAGCGCGATGACAGCGCTGACGACAATGACAACGGACTGCGCCCTGTGTGTCTCCCGGACGCTGGTTTATCATACAGCAACTATACCGGTGTAGTATCCGGATGGGGAACCACAGAAGAGGGAGGATCCGTCTCTAGCACATTACAAGAGGTCAGTTGAATGACACCTGAAATAATGGCCGGAAAACGATGTACACTAAATTGATATAATACTGTATGTTGGGATTCATAATAATAATAAATGCTGAATTGCTGACGATGATGTATAAATATATATACCACCTTACTAACAAAAAACGTAGGTGTATACAGGCGGCGAAACGGGACAGATACGGATATAAGTACTGCAAATGATAATCCTTCTTCAGAAACAGAATTCTTCTTCAGTTACAACAACCCAAAACAGAAGTAAGAATCAGTGCATCAATTCCAGGTTTACGTCCCAATAATCTCCAACGCGGAGTGCCGACAGACGGCGTATAATAATCGCATCACAGACAACATGCTGTGCGCTGGCTTCCCGGAGGGAGGGAAGGACGCCTGCCAAGGCGACTCAGGGGGTCCACTGCATATCCTCAACCTGGCCACCTCACAGTTCCAGGAAGTTGGTGGGTATAATAGATAATGGGGGGATAAAAGAGCGACAGACTGGCTCCCAGGAAGTGCAAAGAGAAAGCGTGGCCAACCCAGGCGTGAGGAAAATATTGATGAGTTGGGTCTATGGGATAGGGAGTGGATAGAGACACCTCAGGATCGTATAGAGTGGAAGAGGGAAAAGAGCCCTTTGCCCAGCAGTGGGATATAGCAGGCTCTTAATAAATAATGTTGTTGGCACGGGACCGTGGACGATTGACGCCATAGAATGATGCCTAGTTGAATTGCTCAGTCATTCGTCGACTTTGCAGCTGTGTGGACAGAAAACGCGTAGAGAAGCGAATTGCTTCGTAATGGGCGACGTCAAAGGTCTTGATAGTGGAAAAGATTAAACAGCTAGTGATCGTAGGGCGTGGTGGTTACAGATAGATTCAGTGCATTTGGAGTTATAGTAACCAGTTCAGTACAGGCCACTGAGAGAGCTCTCACCTCTCTCTCGCCCATGTATGCGTGCGTTTCTCTTGTACCCATACATCGCTACTCCCTCCACTTCCACGCGGCACTTGGTGCCAAACTTAGCGCGACGTAAATTGGGTAATCGATTAATCACAGACACACAACCATCACATTGCGTTAGCGCGTTAGTAGACGACATTCGCATCTCGAGCGGGGAAGGAGAAATGGGCTTACTGTCAAGTATTTCACGTATTTAACTTGTTGAGTTATGAGTTGACTAACACGTGTTCATCCGTTCTTGCAGGTGTGGTTTCCTGGGGCGAGGGTTGCGCCAGGCCAGACCGTCCCGGAGTCTACACGAGGACCAACCGATACATGACCTGGCTCCGTAGCAACACCAAGGACGCGTGTAAATGCGAATAACTTATTCTAATTAGACCACGCTTTAGAGATTTTGTCTTCATCTTATCTGTGTTGATTCTAAGGTGAAGACATTGATAGTAATTATGTTGTAGCTAAATCAGGAGTTTTTATTTATATTTAAATTATTTGAAAGAGCTCTCTACTGAATAGTGTTATTTAATATTTATTGTTAATTATAGAACATTACAAATTATTGGTTGTTATAATGACTGATTTGTTGTTTCCAACCTTGCATGCAATTGCAAATAAAATAGTGACGATTGTGTTGCGATTTGATTTATTATTAATGAATAATGTGTTTGTCATAATATAGCTATTATATGAACTATATGACATATGTATACATTGTATAAATTAAATAAGTATGTATTACTATAATATACATACGGCTGTTATGTAGGTATCTATTTTCAATGAGAGAACCTACATCATCTAACTAAAGACAAAAAAAATGATTTAGACTAACTGCTCGAGGTTGTAGTAAATAAATATCAATGAATTGAAATTGAAACTATTACATGATAGACTTGATGAATGATGATGATAAATTCATAAACAACTAATTGAACCATAGGGAATTTCTTAATTCCCAGAATAAGTTATAAGTACTTCCTACAATATTATATCACTAAACTTAACCATTAAATTCATAATTTGGATCCAGATATACCAAATCAATTGTAGTAAAAACCTAAATTATTATCAGGAACATTATGATTTTGATTAATATCAATTTGGAAGCATTCTTTATTTGTTATCCCGGGTACTGTGATATATGTAGATGGATTTTTCTCAAATTGCTTTTGCTTTCAACATCTAATGGTATTTAGTGCTTTTTTATGACACAGGGTTTTTTAGACCCCGCTGAACACGATTATTGCGGTATTTCAAATGTTTCTCCGAAACTATCAGAGATAAAAGAAAACTGTCCATGACAAAAATAAACAACATTAAATTCTCTACAACCTATCCAAGAAGCGAATTGATGTATACATTTACCCACAAAACAAGACCTAATTTACCATCATACGAGTATTTGTTCATGTTATAAGTGATTGACTGATATATCAACGCCCAGGCCCAGGCAGAATCGTGTTCAGCGGGGTCTAATTAGTCTAAAAAATCCAGTTTCAAAAATTTTCACTAAATACCCTTAGATGTGGTTCTATCAAAAAAACTACCCATCTAATCGGTTTTTTCATCAACATCATAGGTGAGTCTGGGTATCTAGTGTAGAAAATAAATTAAGAGCACTTACAATACAACTATGTAGTGCCTGCAAGAGATGTAAGAATAATTTAACTACAAATATGCTGTTTGTGTTCTAAGTTTTAGTTAGTAATAAATGGATAGTTGTGCTATTAATCAGTATACTCTCATAAGGACATAGGCTGAACAGACTTACAATAGAGAACAATAGACGTTGGAGCAAGAGGGACTAAACACATACAATATAATTTAGAGGATAGAAGTCTCAAAAGAGAACAGCCAAATCACAGATATTTAGGTTCGTTAAAAAATTACTTCTATGACTACAGTACCTAAGACCCTTAGACAAGTATTATATTGTATTTTATAGTGATAGCAGGTATCTCCACCATACCTCAATCGGAGACTGATTGAGTTACTAATATTTACTATCAAGTATAGCAGAAATGTTAGTGAAAATTCTTCCACCGGGAAGCAAATTCTGATATAACATTATTGTAAAACTTATCAGCAGAGGAAAGTTGTTCCAAACCTGGGTACTGCGGGTTACTCGGCTCCGGTACAGAAGTGGTTGTCTCATCAACAACAGTATTACCATTCTTCACAATTCTCCTAGTTTCAATTGAACCATCAGGCTTTGTGATGCTTGTTGTAATGATAGTCTTGCAGAAGGACCGTCCAGGCACAAGGTTGCTGTCAAAGAGATCAGGCGTCATGGTTTGCGAGTCTTTATTTGTGAGCAATCCTGAAATTTCGTGCGAAGATATCTTTCCATCCAGATCTATATCTTGTCTTGGTTGTTCCTGGTTAGGACTATGGTAGCCGGGTTTAAGGTAGTGGTTCCGGAGGCTGTTGCTATCATTATGTTCCTGTTCATCGTGAGGAGTTATAGGGAAGGGGTCTTCGTTGAGAAACGATTGGTCGATGTCACCGAAAAGTGATCCGAAGGTTCGGAGTAAGTCCTGCATCTGTTTGGTGATATCGTTGTGCAGCCGTGTGGGGTCGGTGTACACGTTGACGGTCGCCTCACGCTCGTAGAGCTCATCTCCATCGTCATCGTCGTCATCTCCCCATATTGGGTTGCGAAAGTTATTCACGGGCGGAGAAGATCCCGGCAAGCCGAGGAAGCTACGCATCCTGTGCAGGAAGTTATGCAGGTCCATCGTGTAGGAGCGGGATTGAGGTGCGGTTACACTATTTTGGAGTGGTTGATTTAGATTTTTTGGGAATTGCGCAACATACAAAACAAAAATTTCGGCGACTGACAGATGACAGATTTAATTTTAATTTTTTCTGCTCTGCGTTCCGAGAACGGTGCTTGAATTTTGACTTTTTAATAAAAAATATTCAAAGTATGTAAATATCTAGAAAGTCACGTTGGTACGTTGTTAGTTTGATTAAATAATAGAAAACAAAGCAATAAAATAATATTATTTTAATTTGCATACATTTGTAAACTATTTTATTGTGTATTTAACATATTTTTACTTTATGATTAGTAGGTATACGATTCGGAACAACTTTTAGACTGTTTTGTTCCAAAGCGTGATAAAGTTTTACACAATACTTTGAATATTACCTACTCTCACTTTTTGTATTATTCATTATTCTTACTAAAATCTAGTGACTAGATCATTCAATAAATTTTTAATCGAAATATGATTTTAAAAATTATAAATACTAATTCTTAGCAACAAACATCAATATTTATTGCATTTGAATAAAGTGCGCGATGCAATATGCAATACTATGATTCTTATAAGTTTCATTTCAACACTTGTTCAGAACATTTGCTTTTGACATCTGATTTGTTTGCTTGCATCTTGCATTGTGGTTGTGGAGATTGCGTGTGTGACGGTAGGGATGTGCAATCCGACAGTTACTTACGATCCGATTTGACACGGATATCGGAACGCTTGTCATCGATCCTATTTCCTAAAACTCGAACAAATTTTGAATGAAAGAAATTAATAATTACATATTTTTTTATGAAAAAAGGTACCTACAGTCGAGTTCATTAATATATAAGCAATGCCAAGGCATCAAATATAAATGTATACATGGAAGGGTACATAAATATCTGAGCAGATTCACATAAGTTTTATTGATGAATCTGCTCAGATATTTATGTATCAAATATTTATGTTCCATGTACAATTTTATGTTTGATGCCTTGGCATTGCTCGTAATTAATGAACTCGAATGTACAACAGAGTTATAACAGTTAGGTAATTTTAATTTGATGTAGATACGAGTCGGTGACAACGCAATACCTACATTAGAGCCTCATCGCCTTTCAGAATTAATTATCAAGAGTAAGAGGTTTCATTCATATATTGAATTTAATGCTGCCAATCTTCAGCTACCTGCCCTCGTATTTGATAGATAAAACGTGAGAACAACATTGTGAAGGAATATAAAGTCTTCACAAAATAAAAGGCCAAACTAAATTCAATCTCATTATGTCAGTGACACGGACGCTGACACCAGGCCTGTTATTTTGTGAAGACTGTAATTTTATGAAATTCCAGTAAGGTCAACTTGGGTAAGACCGTCCAGGAGGCAAGACCAAACACACGAGTTTGTGCAGTCTCTATTAACTCTATGCGGTTTATACTTCAGTCGGTAAAACAGTACCCGATTGTGGTCCGAGCAAGCTATGATAGATGGCGCTATCAGGCGTATGAGAGAAATAAAATGACTCACAAAATTAGTTGAGTTTTGAAAGAAGACCACGACCTCACATGTGCTGCGAAAAAAAAATATCCTGGAAGAGATTAGTGGGTATTTTTCAATGAGATTATGGAGAGTATCTTTAAAAATGTACGCCAAAGCAATTCTGTATGTTGGTTTCACGAAATCTGCCTTATTTATTTAATTATATTGTTGTAAACTTTTCCAACCTAAAAACCTTGTAGTGGGGAAGTCCGTATACACCACACGGGGGAACTCCGGCACATGCCGGTCTTACCTAAAATCAGGTGTTAACAAACTTTTTTGTTTTGTTAGATACTTTACTTACTTGCTGTAGCTTCGTTCAATTTACTAATCATTTTGATTTCGATGTATAAATGCACTAAATAATGGAGTTTTAATCACGTCATATAATTAAATGCATTATATTTTGTGATTTTTTGTTCGATTTTAGAATCTATAAAGTAAACCATATTTTTATAATAAATAACGCCTTTTTTTCTTATATAGCTTACTACTCGAGCAAGTTAAGAAGGCACTTTCACTTAGGTGACTTCACAACGGCGGCGCTCATAGATAAGGCAATTGCATTTGCATCCAGCCAGTGCCAACTTAGCTCGTCTGGGTAGTATTCTATCCATGTGAAAAAATGTGCGGCACTCCTGAATCCAAAGATATGCCGCACTTACCTCAATTTGAGTTTTTGTTTAATAAAAACGAATTTAGGCTTAATTTTGATAGCTGTTAAGTTTTATTTTCATTACTACCCACGTATGCATGTTACTAACTGGATTTCAACCCGTTTAGTCTACAAATGAAAGAAATATGGCCACCAGACGGACTTTCCTCAATGACTGGGGAAGTCCGTCTACAAGACGTTATTTCAAAATACCAACCGTATTTGTCACCAAAATCAATACGAGCAGACATTTGACTTCTTTATCATATTCACGAAAGACTACTTGTCATCTACTCTGAAAACCGTATTTCTAGAACAATTAGAACAGAAATGGTGGCAAATCAAAATCAACTTTTAATAAAGTATGCCGGTCTTACCCAAGTTGACCTTAATAAACAAAATTATATAAGAAATTTATAAATGTAAGTATGTGATACGATCACGATTCTATGTAACATTATTTCGGATCAATCCGCTGATGTATCGTATGCCTTCGGTCCGATCCGAAAATCAGATGGATCGAATAATCGTTTGGTCTTATCTTGATGCAATTTTCCAAAAGATCGGATTGGATCGGCAGTTCGTAGGGATGTGACTTAAAAAAAACAATCTATAATCGATTATTTATTCACATCCCTAGCAGTTCGGCAGTCGGCCTAGTGTACGTTAAACATCGATAGTTTGGTAATTCAATAGTATCGATAGTTTTACTAAAAACTATCGATAGTATCGATAGCCTATCGATAGTTTCATTTTTTTGGCTAAGCGTGATATCAAAAAAAAAATTACACGAAACGGAGTTTTATTTTTATATATTCGAAATAGAAATAAAAAAATCAGCATTCATCATAATAATTATGTTGCTATTTTGATGATTGATTTGTGACTTTAATTATTTAAGTCTAAAATCAATCATCAAAATAGCAGCTATTTTGTTTTTAAACAATAATTCGTTTAATCTCTTTTCTTTTAACCTATTTCTGCGTTTTAAACAGTTTGTGGATGTTTTCTCGCAACATTGAAGTTGTTATAACAAATAACAACTTCAATGTTGCGAGAAAACATCCACAAACTGACTTTTTTCGTGTAAATAAATGATTTACGTACGGTAATTCCCCTACCATAGAACACAATCTCAAACCTGCATGCCTCGCCTCTAGGGATGTAACAGTATTACTCAAGTAAACAATCGATCGATAGTTTAGAAAAACTATCGATAGTATCGATAGCCATTTACTATCGATACTATCGATAGTCTATCGATGTTTAACGTACACGCACCATCGGCACATCCCTAGTGACGTGTGTTGTGTTGTGTTGTGTGTGTGTGCGCCCGCCCATCCCATTCCATAATTCCATTCTGATTCTGGGTTTCATTTAATAAAATTCCGAAATAATGATCAGTAGTTGTCTCAATTACCTACTTTTAAATATGTAGCAGACTGCTATGCTATGCTCGAATAAAATACCACTTCACGCCTCGACATTCTAAGGTTAGTATTCACTCTGACATCACTTACTTTCGATAAGTTTCTTCCTCTGGGATCACCTATATTCCGGAATTTTGATTAAATATGCTGTTGCTGTACTAGTACACCTCTTGTAAGGATCCAGTGGTAATCACCCAAGCCATTATTACAATATTTAACATAATTTAGGTAAGTAGGTATGTACGTACGTTGTCCGAAGGTTTCACCAATTTTTTATTTAAAATGACAAACATAGTTGGTAGATTAAATCTGCAACTTTATGTGCATTAATTTGTCACACATCTGGATTATTGATTGATTCACTTTATGTTGCATATTCACTTGATAATTGATTTGAATGCTTCGAACGACACACATAAAATCTCCATTATTTCACTTAGCTTGTTGATGCAGTTTGTTTTAGTAAAGTTTATATTTAGCTCAGTGAGTTTTCTAAAGACTGTGTTAGTGTTGGAAATGCAAGAAGAAAATACTTCTAGGCTGCTTAGAGAAAATGGTAAATGAGTATGGCTATCAAGTATTAAAAAATCTATATAAAATATTATTAATAACAACTTGTAAATTGATTCTGATTTTCAGTATCATGTATATTCCTATACCACCAAAAACATTCTGTAAAAAACTAGCCAAGTCTCGATGGAGCTGCTTGTTTATCTCTAAAAAGTAATGAAATCCAGACAAAGTTGTGCCAAGTCTAAGGCTCCTTACTGCGATTTCTTTATTATTATAGTTAATGTTGTGTGACTTGGCCGTTGAACATTCTTTATATGTTAGTGGGTACAGGTCAATTTTGTTTACACATAATGTTAATCTGTTGTAACTACCTATGTTATATCTGTTGTAACTCTCAATGTCAATAAAAAATAAGTCATAGCAAAGTTATTTTTATTTACGGCCAAGTCACACAACATTAACTATAATAATAAAGAAATCGCAGTGAGGAACCTTAGACTTGGCATGATTTTGTCTGGATTTCATTACTTTTTAGAGATAAACAAGCAGCTCCATCGAGACTTGGCTAGTTTTTTACAGAATGTTTTTGGTGGGATTTCACTTCTTTTTGTAGAAACGTGGGCATTAAATAAATCAATTATTTTATTAGATTTTCTTATTTGACACAGTTTGCAATATTATGTTGCTGCTTTTGTTATGTTTTATGTACATTTTCAACAAAATTTTTTTTTTTTAATTCTGCGAAAGGTAATCAGTCTAATTATTAATGAAAATGAAATAATATAAGATATACTATACGATAAGAAGAAAATCTCTCTTGAAAGTTTAGTGGTCGAAATAAAATTGGTCTTCAAGTACTTGGCGGTAAGAGAGAAGGATTTTACTTGTCCCACCAGTCACACTCATTCAAATAATAATCACAAGAGATTCTGAAAGTATCTGGGGATTTTAATTAAGGGATCTTGTAAACTCATTATTTTTCTATGTTATAAGATACATCTTACTATTATGTAAGATTCTATAACACAATTATAGCTCATGATTGGTTGAATTCCGGAGAAAAATGTCCCACCAGTCACTATGGAATGCCCCAAAGGTGGTATGTCAATCTCTAATAGTTTGGTTGGGCTCTTGTGTTTTCTTATCAGGGTCACCAGGTACTCCAGATCTTCGATTATCCTAGTTTTTATAGTTTTCCCTTTATGTGGTCATTAAACCCTAACTCTGTAACAAATTTCAGCTCTCTGATTTTATGGGAAGTACTAGTTCTATTTTGATGATCATGAGTGAGTGAGTGAGTGAGTGTCATAAATGCGAATCTTTGCTTTCGCTTAACTTCAGAACTAAATAACCTACAGACTTGAAATTTTGGATTTTAAGAGCCTTGCCAGATAAGGCGTTTTACGCGCGAGTTCCACTCGCGCGTAGGCACTCGTGCGTTTCCGAGATACTGGAGCTACGTATATCCCGTCCAGATGGCAGCCGCGCGTTTTCTCACATCGCCTTAAAACGCCTTATCTGGCAAGGGTCTGAGTATGTGATTATTATAGCTTACTGGATGACGAAAATTTCTGCGTTCTGGTCTTATCCAGAGGTTCTCAAATAGGGGCCTGAAAATGCGGCGAAATGGTTCCAGTAAACAATGGTACGGCAGTGTTTGCTTCGCGGTCGACTTGGCGGGGGCACTGCCGTGCCCCCCGATCATACTTCAAAGTCACATGAAACAGCAACTTAGAACTTAGAATTTCATCCTTAACTTATTTTTAGAGGAAATTAATAAAAAAAGGCTAAAGCCAAGCTAAGCAAGTCTAACTGAGGAACATACTGTGCCATTTTTATAAAGATTAGATAAATAACATGAACACAAATTCAGATGCAGTGCGAAATTATAAAATAAAACATTGTGACAGACAGATTTTTTGGCAACTTCAGGAGACTTTTCTCTCGAGCAAAATTAATAAAATTACGTTTATGGGAAAGCAAAGTCACGCTAACACTCGTGATAAACAAGCTAGTGAAAAAACGTACAGCAATAATACTCATCATTCCGAGCGATTCGTGTTTTGCTAAAGGCTGTCTTTGCCTAGGGCGCCGTCTTAACTCAGACAGAACCACCACTTGATGCTTAGCTGTTGATGGTCATGATCATTGATTTCTGGGAAGTAGCTGGTAATGGGAAAGGAAGAGGGTTGAAGTCGCGTGGGCACTCAGTGGGCAGAAGAGGAAGTCGTGGCTCCGTCCGCAACATCAGGGAATGGACGGGATTCGAGTGGCCAGCGTAGAACATCTTACTTTATACTTTATTGCACAGAAAAAACATATTACAGACACTTAATATTGGAAAAAACATGTACAAAGGCGACCTTATCTCTAAAATGAGACCTCTTCCAGCAAACCTAGGATGGAGAGGGTAATTTAAGGTAGACCTACATATGTGCACAACAATAAATATTGTATTAATAGACTACTTACTAATAAATAAGTACATAAATACATATAACATAACAATACGAATCATATAAATAAATAGAAAATTAAGTATATTATGGTAGAGAAAGAAATGTTGAGTGAAGGACTGTCCTTGATAGCACTGGGAAGCTTCCTCCAGAGCCTGATAGCGCGAAGTCGGAACCCACATCTGCCCCCGTAGACAAGATGCAAAACGCTATTATCGTTCGCACGAAACGCTAATGGCCGTTCTACACTCTCGCCGAGTGGTCTCGTGATGTCTCGGGCGAGAGCTCTCGCCTGCCACGAGAGGTACCCTCTACACTCTCACCGCTTCTAGTGCAATGCTCTCCGGCTCCTCGCGAGACATGCCGAGACCCATTGACTCGGGCCCAAAAACCGCCGCCGGAGCCAGAGCAGGCGAGACATCACGAGACACCCCGAGCGCGGCGAGAGGTACCCTCTACATTCTCCGTCGCGGCATGTCTCGTGTTGTCTCGGCGAGAGTGTAGAACGGCCATAAGAATATGTATGCGATTTGACATTTGGTCACGCTACGATAGCGTCACCAAAATGTCAAATCGCATACATTTTGAGTTTTCGTTTCGTTTCGTTTTCGTAGCGTTATTAACTTTGTCTAGGCCTACTGATGCGCTTGGCGAATAACAGAAAGGAGTAAGAGCTGACCGCCAACCTCCAGCAGTGGAGAGGCTCCTTTAGAAAAAGAAGAACTGTTCATTATGACCGTCATTTGCTAAGGTCTATGGAATAAAAAGAGGTTTTAGTTTTTGTGTAATTTGACCAAACCGTAAGTACTATATTCTGGCCGCTGAGAGAATGCGATCCTGACACATGTACATATGTCCCTGTCTGTCCCGCGCTATACATGTGTCAAGATCGCTTTCTCTCAGCGGCCAGAGTATACATAGTTATAAATAAACCTTAAACTGGCAATGGTTTTGACTTTAGAGGGTACGTAAGGATCGAATTGATAACCAACTTCTTTTGTATTTTTGCCATATCGTCCGTGCTGTACAGCTGTACCAAGTTATCTATGAAATGTCAGAATTCAGAACTACGACCGCCCTCTTTGAAATGCCATTCTATGCTCGGACCCAATTCACTAGCGACACCAATAAACCCGTCATTTCACAATAAATTTGGTAGATCTGTACAAAGAGCTTCAGTTGAAGCGCCCGTGATTGCCGGTGACGGAGTTGACTCGGAACTGGCACTGAGAGCACGATGCCTGACTGAACTGAGAGCACGATGTCTGACTGAACTGAGAGCACGATGTCTGACTGAACTGAGAGCACGATGTCTGACTGAACTGATGCTTCACTGAATGTGTGAATCGACCATAACAGTCACCTACCTCAACACCTGCAAGCAACGCAAATTATGCTTGTGTGTGCATTGTTATTGTATTTAACCCTGAAGGACGTGTAATATACCGTGAATTTCAACGAGTATTGCTTAAATTACACAAGTGTTCTGTTTTACATACGTATTGTTACAATATACTTGATTTTTAGTTTAAGAAACTTCTATGGTTAAGATTTAATTTTAGATTTTGTTTATTTAAGGTCTCACAGCTTAATCTTAATATATCGCGGAGTTGTTTAATTGTTATAGCTAAAAATGGATTGATCTTGTCACTCACTACCGGTTGTCAAAAACAGCTGATACCACGAACATTTTGCAAATTCAACATTTTGGACATTTAAAATTTTGCAAATTCAACATTCTGAGCCGGAAGGAAATAAATGGAACACCCAACCGAGGTAAACAAAGGTGGACGGTGGGTAAAAAAAAATACCCACGGTCCACCCAGGTGGACAGAGAGGAGGTGGACCGTGGGCAATAACTGAATTTGTTGAGGTTATATCAGACAGAGGGACGACCGGGCAACAAAGTTTCGGGTCGTGACTGTACAAATAGTAGACGAACTGGAACAAATTGTACGGATATTATGTAAAAGTGGCTTCGCAAACCTCATTTAATTGAACATTTAAAAAGTTGTCATAACGGGAATGTTGGCTTAAAAGAACTCAATCCTAGAAAACGCAAATAGTTGGCATACCAGGAAAAATTGTATGAAAATGCAAATAGTTGGCAGGAAAAATTTATGAAAATATAAAAAACCGGCATAAAAAGGAAAGTCGGTTTAAACGTCCTAACCCGATTTATCGTTATCGTGACTAATAATTTCGTTGATTCCTCCAAGTTATCGTGGGATTATCCATACCCTTGACCTATAGGTACTGTTTTTTGATCTGAATAAGATGACGCGACGCGTAGGACGTCACACAAGTCACAAATTCAAGGAAAAACTAAACTTTGAAAAGTTTATTGTATGAACTGAATTGGCGGAATATCTTTTTTTTGTGTGTTTATTTTAAAAAGGTTTTGTTTGTCTGGTATGATATAATCAACGCAGTTCTTCATATCTCCGTATTCTCGTATATTGTTTTGCTGCTTAATTTTGATCCGAGTTTTCCTCGTTGCAGTTCGGAACGAATGGTCTGTAATTGAACAAAGCATTTTCCTTATCCAGTCATCAAAGTGATCAAGTCTAGGTCACCCTCGTCACCACAACATGCAAGAAACTTTGATTACGATTACAGACTACTCCAGAATGTCACAGACTGTTATGTTACGTACGGCCCCCCCTTTACACTCGCACGAGACGAACCGAGGTTGTTGTACAAGATACATTGCGTATTGCAGACTACATGTTTCTGATATTGGTAGCCTGGAAAATGCAATGTACATTATAATCGGCCCCTATTTGTCTCTATAGCATAGAGTATACAGCAGACATTATGCTTTTATTACGACCTCGGAATGTCCAATCATTTCCAGAGCGTCTCAGAGGGTGGTACGGTATTAGAAATACTATTCCTGACCTTATCCATAACTCAAATCGAGGTCAAACCGATCATCTCATATAGGTATCTCATAGTCCCCCCCCCCCCTCACTATGTTGTGCCATGACGTAAACGGAACAATGGTTTAGTTGATTTATTTTGTAAAGTTACGGCTCTAGTTAGTGATGATTTGTTCAGGGTCGTGGAGTTTTTGCGTATTTTAAACAAGCGAGAACATTATCATAAACACTGGAAACGAGTATCAAAGGTTTGTGTCTATTGTTCTGTTACTGCCACGTCATCATCATGCTGTTGCATATTTTCACTATCTGCACAATAGTCTTGTGGCCAAGGTAATCCAATAAATCTAGGAACAAGTCTTAAGTCGGTGCATTATGTACAAAATGGCTTGACATTCTCAGAATTGTATATTTCACACCTATTCCTATGGTGGACTAGATGGCCAGGTGCACCTTTCAATTATTTAATTATGTTATGATAATTATTTTATATAATTATTCGGATATTTGATAGTCAAACGAAGTTTTTTTTTCTTGAAGTTAACAATTTAAATTCAGTGCTTATTAGTCCTATTAATAACTTATAATATAATATTACCTACTGTTTTGAAGAAAAATGTATTATTTGTTGAACTTCTTTGGATTCTGAGACAAACTGTTCCTAATCGATTTCTTTCCAAAGTTGAAAATCTAAATAAGCGAATGATGGGTGCCTTCTTTAAATAGTCTAATGGCCTGTCAAGTCAAAATAGATACTTTTTATGAACTGTCAAAACGGAACTTTTGTTCCTCAGTTCTATGAAATAACAACAGAATGACGTCATGTAAAAGTGCCATCAAATGCTGTCTTTTTTTGCACAAAATTGACTTTATAAAATAAATCTGCTGGAAATATACAATTCTGAGAATGTCAAGCCATTTTGTACATAATGCTTCAACTTAAGACTTGTTCCTAGATTTATTGGATTACCTTGGCCACAAGCCTATTATACTTATGTTACTACATACATAAAAGCTGCTTGTTCTTTATCAAATGTAAATGTACGTCATGTTTACGTTACCAAACCGGTGCCAGAATGCTCTGACGAGAACTTAAGTCATAGTATGGATGGTCGCCATCTCGTCCCGTTAACGAATCTACACGTACTTAATCGAATCGATATCAAGCGAACGATATTGCTGCACGAGGATGGTAAAAGCAACTACTACAACTAAACCCATTTTAAACCAGTTTGTGACCATTCTTGCATAGTACCTGGTTTCTTGGAGAACGATGGTAGCAGGTGTCCTATTGTCCCTTTTCGACCCAAAATCATCGTGACGTGATTAAAGTGTGGAACTTTTAAATTAAAGTCAAATGAGACTCAAAAGTAACCAAACCACCTATCTTTATTTGTGTTTTAGTTCTGGGCCTTACACCAAGTGCGGTTTGCTGGTTGTGACTGTACCCACTTAACTTATGCTGCTTAGCTTACTCAGTCCAGTTTCTACGCTCGAGGCCTTAGTTAGTGTCTTTTTATATTTCTTTCCATCGTCGAAAGTATTATTCGTAGCAAAACTTTGTATCTTTCCAAAATGTTTTAACACCACGCGTTTTATGGATTGGTTTTAAGTGTTTTGGATTGTATATCACCTCAGCTGTCTGTAAGTTTGATATAATCGACCTACTTATCTGTTTATTTTAACTAGATACAATTTATTCTGTAAATGTTTTGCTTATATGCAAATTAAATATTTTATCTCAGGACGCAGAGCGATGTGGCTGTGTTTTTCTGTGGAATTCAAGTAAAGTGTTACCCAAAGATTATGTAATACTATGTAGAGTGCTACCTATTGTTTTTGTCTTATTTCAAATCTTGGGCAATTTTGATGCACTCGTTATGTTTAGGGGTCATTAAAATTTAAACATAGCCTCCATAATTATACTTTTATAAACAATTACACCCTCTCACTCCGACGTCTATTCCTCTCCATTGAAAGTTTGTTCGGCCTATGTCCTTATGAGAACCGAAATTTTGCTTTTGGGTAAATGCAGTGCTATCGATCTGTAAACTGTACATAAGAGGTTATACCCAGAAAATGTTATCTAGGGTAAAAATAAACACCTGTGTGTTTTCAAAGTTCTATTGAAATGACATTGAACTTTCACCTGTCTTTATCGATTTAAACCAGTACTTGCAATGTCGCAAAAAGCCTGTTCCGTTTTACTGGCAAGTTGCAAAACAATGAATAGAATAAACCTCAGGGCGAGCATTGGTGTCTAGGTAGGTGCTGCAATAGTGTTACATTTACTGCATACAAAAATCAAAGATCTTACTCAACAGTCATCTACAGAAAAAGATGCTTCATGCGTTTCGTGTTGAAAAGTTAAATAATGATTACCTACCTAATTGATTACAATCTCACTAAAAATAATTATTGAATATATCTGCTTAAATAATGGCGATCATATTCATGCTGCATGATGCGATGCATTATTGTGTTGTATGGCGCAGGCAAAGCAAATAAAACTGCAGTGTATGAATTAATGAGTAATGCTAATGATAATGATGACGATGCCACATTCAAGTCACGATTGAGTGCGATAATGAAAGTTAAATATCTCCACACACCACCTTCTGAATTGTTTCTTTATGTACGATGCTAAAATCGTATAAGTACCGAATCATCATGAGACGATTTAGGCGAGTTTTCAACCGACTTCAAAAAAAGGAGGAGGTTCTCAATTCGACCCATATGTTTTTTTTTTTTTTTCTATGTTTGTTACGCGATAACTCCGCCAATTATGAACCAATTTGAACAAATCTTTTTTCGGCGTATAGGTAATACCTCAAGGGTGGTCCCATTGACACCAGGTCAGGATCTGATGATGGGATCCTGGAGAAATCGAGGGAACTCTTCAAATATTATAGGCAGACCTATAGTGATTTTTGTGTTTTTCATAATAACTCGTGCAAATGCACATGGTAAGCATAATATTGTGATGCGGAACTGCTGATGAAGACCACATATGGCCACCAGATCTGCTCAATGCGTGGCTGACGGGCAGGCAACGCATAGCCTAAACCGGTGGACCTAGAGCCATGAAACTTTGTACAGGGGTTCCTTAGTAGCGTGGGGTAGCACTGATGTGGGATTTGACAAAATTAATTCCCCAAGGGGGGGGGGGGGATAAGGGGTTACAGTTTGTATTAAACTCAATCTAATCAAAGAGGGTTTGTGGAAGTCGGTTTTTTCTAAAGTTTACTTTTTGTTTCAATTATATTTAAATCGTGTTGGTATCATGTGGTGAGGTGAGTGTATCTAAATATCACAAAATCAAACAAAGGCATCGATAAATAAATGAATTCAAGTTACGCGAGATATGAGTAGGAGTGTTTAAGACTACTGTTGGTCAATGAGTGTCAGCTTGCATTCTTATAGATCGAAATAATCAAATTACGCTACTTGGGTGTGCGCTGGCTCGGCACCTATATTATTTTGGAACTGGTCATTGTTCCTCAGTTCGACCGAGACCTTCGACGACGCCGCTGGAAGCTCTGCCCGTGCGAGCCTGTAAAACTCCCTTATAATAAAGATACCAACAGCACTAATACACATTGTTTTGCGTGACTTGATTACATGGCTTTTTTGGCCTGAAGCGCTGCCTTCAGCAGTGGTCGGAGGGCGATTCTCGTCTCACTGTTGATATTTTATCACATTCGATATTCGTCAGCCGAAATGAAACCGATTGAGATGTTTGACTGTAGAATTGCCATTCCTGTTCATATGTTCAGCCATCGGGTCTGAATAGATTAAATCGCAAATTAGCAAGATATTATCGGAATCTGATTATCTAGTTTAATTACCAAAACAAAATTCTTTACTTCTTGACGTAATATGCTTATCGACAATGCTGGCGATAAAGATGAACATTTGATACTTACCTGTTGATAAAACCTGCAAAATTCTTTCGTTTCATGGTTTATTTAGTTGTTGTCTAGTTTGGCTGTGCGGAGGCCGCTTTTAGTGTCTTTGGTTTATTTGGGGTAAGGTCCTCCATTGAAGTTAGGCGATCATATTATTATATTTATATCTATAGGTGCTCTAAATTCCATGCTTTATAGCCAAAGGCTTTGTTACTTTCTGAAAATATCATTCACTAAACAATTTTAGTACCGTTGAGCGAGTTTTATCGTTGACAGCTTTTATCGCTGAGCGATCAACTAGTGAACTCTCCTTGCCGGCAGAGTGTGAACAGCCAGCGATGAACTGTAAATAAATATATCTGTCTCTTTTACCCACACGGAATCTTTATCTTTTGTTCGTTTCTTGAGCGAGGAAATAGTCGATAGCTAATCGCTTCCTCGCAACTGGTGGGACCAGTGCCTAAAGAAATAGTTGATTTAGTTTGCATGTTAATTTTTTTACTCACCTGTAGTACTCTCGCCTGCCAGCCGGCTCAAACGGTCAAAAGAATAATATACCTATTTTGGGACCTCCTGGAGATATCGAAATCTAATGGAATATTCAATCTTTGTATTCGTACGATAGACGAATTTTAGCTTAACTTAGCTTGACAGTATTTTTTTCTTAAAGGGAGCGAGGGTCAATTTATGCGATCGGAAGTTTCATGTACTTGTTGTGGAGTCATGATATATGGACCCCTAAGTTATTAAGGAATTTTAATATTTGGTTTTGAATGATTTTAAGTATTAAAATAATAGATACCAATGTTATTAATTATCGTACAAAAGATAATAATCAAGGGATTATTTTATTACTATCGGTCAGTACCTACACGCTGATGAGAATGAATTGGTGCAGCTGCCCTAAATCGTAAAATCATTGCTGAGAGATCAGCGATATGCAATCTTAAAACCTGTGGTAGCTATCGAAATAGATTATTTATCTGAAAATACACACGGAAATTTTGCAGCAAATGCTGCATGCTGTTTGGTGCTTAGGCTAATACCTATTATAAAACGCCTGCCAGTCGCCGCACAGAACATTCACGAAAGTTGATTGGTTTACATAGGTATATAAAACTAGGCGAACAATACTAAACACATCCTTACCGATCACTTACTTAAAATTATTATCTTATATTTTCTGTTCGTTTTCTGCTTTTATTGGCTAGTAAACTAACCAGTACTGTTTCCCTCATTGCAGAGCGCGTGGCAAGCAGCAAGATGGCGGACGGACGGGTGACAGGGCCCCTGGTCTACTCGGTGGTGGCAGCAGTCCTGGGCATGCTGCAGTTCGGCTTCAACACAGGAGTCATCAACGCACCCCAGACCTTCATCGAGAACTTCATCCTGGAGAACTATAGCGTCAACGCAAGTTTCCTCTTCGGAGTTATCGTCAGCGTGTTCGCGATCGGAGGCATGGTCGGCTGTCCGCTCGCCAGCTGGCTTGCAGAGAAGCGAGGCAGGAAAGAAGCCCTCCTTATCAACGCGGCCTTCGGAATCATCGGTGCGGCTCTGATGGGCTTCAGCAAACTCGCCAGCTCGGTGGAAATGCTCATCATTGGCAGATTCCTGATCGGGATCAACTGTGGATTCGCGACTACGGTGTCGCCGACATACGTGTCGGAGGTGGCGCCGCAGAACATGAGAGGTGCGTTCGGGACTGTCAACCAGTTGGCCGTCGCTCTCGGTTTGGTTGGAGGTCAGATCTTGGGAATAGACAGTATCCTCGGAAGTGACTTTGGTTGGCCGTGGCTGTTGGGGTTGGCTGTCGTCCCGTCGGCACTTCAGTGCGCGATGCTGCCGGCTGCGCCAGAGTCACCGCGCTATTTGCTGCTCGTCAGTCGTGATGAGGAAAAGGCCAGGCAAGTGCTGACGAAGCTCCGAGGCAGCAGCGACATTGACGCTGAAATCAACGACTGGAACGCAGAAGACCACGCGGAGAAACAAGAGCAGAAGTTCTCGATCATGGACCTGTTCAAGGTCCCGGCGCTGCGCAAGCCGCTCGTCATCGGCGTGGTGATGCATCTGTCGCAGCAGCTCGGCGGTATCAACGCTGTGCTGTACTACTCCACGACCATCTTCATTGGCGCCGGTCTGGAGGACTACACGGCGCGCATGGCTACCATCGGCGTGGGCAGTGTCCTGTTCATTATGGCGCTCGTGTCGATTCCTCTGATGGACCGCTTGGGAAGGCGGACGCTGCAGCTCTGGGGCCTCGGCGGTATGACCGTGTTCTCTATCCTGATGACGGTCGCGCTGGTCACGTACCGGAACAACCAAGTGATGAGTATATTCGCTGTGATATTCACCTTCTTGTACGTGGCGTTCTTCGGCGTCGGGCCCAGCTCTATTCCGTGGATGATGCTGTCGGAGCTGTTTGGTCAGGGAGCTCGGAGCGCTGCCGTCAGTGTGGGAGCGTTAGTCAACTGGAATGCCAACTTCGTTATTGGTGTCACATTCATTCCGTTGAAGGACGCCTTGGGTGACTACGTGTTTTTGCCGTTCACGGGTCTGCTGATATTCTTCTTTGTGTTCACGTACCTGAAACTGCCGGAAACTAAAAACAGGTCGATCGAGGAAGTGACGGCGCTCTTCAAGAAGTAAGTCTCGAAATGTGTCGGGTTACATTTAAGCCACATTCCTTAGCCGTATGGTAAACAATTTATGTAGAAATAAGTGTAGGTTTTATTATCTCAATTGTGATAGTTCTGTAGAAGAGACCAGTGTATGCTGACGTATATTTCTAGCCAAAAAACGGACCTGGAAGGAGTTTCGTTTGCTCAATATTGATTCTTAGAAAGGTGTGAAATTAGTAACTAGTATGTTTATTATCTGAGCACTGTCTTGTGCTTGGGAAGCGTAACTCCGGTCAGAAATGAGTTGGTTTCTGTTTGAAAGTTTCTGTACTTTTCTGTTTTTGGATATTTAACTAAGACTGAACGCCTATATTAGAATAATTATATTTCCTATATTATTAAAGTACTTATCCATTAAACGCAAAAGTAACGTGGTATAAATATCGGAACACAACTTGGCCAGCGTTTGACGAAGTAGGGGTAAATTTGGGTATAAGCGTACGTGCGAAAACTTTCCCCCACTCCGTCAAACGCTGGCCAAGTTATTTCCGACCATTGTACAATATTACGCGTTATATTAATGTTATAACTACTAGAAGTTTTATAAATTAAAATCTAAAAATCAATTTTAATTAAACATTTGCGAGTATTACGTAACCTAACGTAATAAATTGACAATTAATCGTACTCTCATTTCTGAATGTTTCTTGATACTATTCCATCATTATTTACTATTATTTTACTGTTAATACTTTTTACATTTACTATGATTATTACTGTTATTACATTTCTTACTTATTAATTTATATAATAAAAATATACAACTCTATGTAATATTTTGTCATAATTTCTTGGCAACTTTTTATAATTTTAAAGCATTTTATATTGAATCAAATATAATAATTATATTTTGTTAAGTTTGATTTTATATTTATTTTTATATTGTAAGTACTTCGTCGTTCTGTCAAAGCTGGACCGTGTCAGTCCGCTGCCATCACAATCTATTGAAAAATCGATTAGACAATATTATCGGCTGGACCCTTTGGTTTCGGCTGAAGCCTTCAACGTAAATATCGTTTTCATATTGTTGCAGCTTTATTGCATGTTTTTCTGTTGTGTCTTTGCCACACAGTTTGATTTGTAAGTGATCACAATTCCTAAGATATCCACTGATCTACACCGTCCTACGGTATTTAAGTGCCAAGGCAGCCCTTGATAATATATAAGAATTTTAAGCACTATTAATTCTTAGAAACATACTATTTTATACACAAACAAATTATGTAGTGAACAATCCACAACTACTATTGTAAATAAGTTAAGTGTGACCTGATATTCTGTATTTTAATCAAAATGATATTATACGAAGTTATTACTATCAGACATCTATGAACTTCAATCTGAACATCATTCAAATTGGCAAACCCACCAATCACCACACGAACCAACACGATGACAATTACGAGCCTGTAATGTCCCACTGCTGGGCAAAGGGTAATAATAATAATTAAAAAATATATTAATCGAAGTTATGCCTCTGCCACGCCATCTGGGAAAAGGCGTCTATGTACATCTCGAAATCGATCGTCTTTTGTTTTTAATGGTCAAGGGTGTGTCGGTTTGCTGGCGGTGTGACTACGGAGAAAAAAATTCTCCGTAGTCACACCGGCGCGGCGGTGTGGTAAAATGGTGTGACAACGGATCGGTTGGGGATTATTCTGAACCATCTGTCAATTTGAATGGTATTGCACTGAAATTCGTAGATGTCTGAGATATATAATAAGGCTACTGTTTCAAATAAATGAATGCAAAGAGATAGATGCTGCACAAATGTATTACACATCAGTTTTTATATAGTAGAATAATTGGACGTAGAATTTCAGATAAATTCACGTACCTACGTATGTGAGAAACTTGATTTCCTATATAAATCTTATATGTTAAAATATTATATTAAAATTATTATTATTTACATTTCATCTTTGATTTGTGAGGTAATACACTTATTATATTAAGAGGCGACTTTTCAATACCCAGATAAACAGTCAGATTACCAGATAAACATTCAGATAACTTTATTTCACACTTCATGTTACTTACTCGTACTTACATGTAAAATGTAAAATGAACATAAAAAAGTAAAGTAAATGTAGCCCATTAATGTCCCCATCGAGGGGCACAGGCCTTTACTCGGATCCGAGTAAGATTGAGCCATACTCCACCACGCTGGCTCAGTGCGGGTTGGTGGAGGGGTTTTTACGACTACTACATACTACGAAGTAGTGATAGTAGCCGGGACCTACAGCTTAACGTGCCATCCGAAACACGGAGTATCCGATAATGAACTTAAGACAAATTAATCATCTCATTGGTACATGGTCAGCACCGGGATTCGAACCTGCATCTCTTGCGTGAGAAGCAAGGTGAAACCCACTAGGCCACGGAGCACTCTTTATACAGTCTGAGGATTGAAAATTCGGCCGTAAGTAGTATTAATTAGTCTACCTAACTGTCATTGAGTTAGATATACCGGAGGAGTAAAACGGAGGGTGGGAAGATAAAAGTACATATACAAGTGATATGGCTATGGCTTTAGGTATAGTAATCAAAGGTATTAGATTGGCTGGCTAAAAAAATATACGTGGTATGTTGGCGGTCACCTCTCCGTTCCTCGCCAACCGCATTAGCTCTTCTACGCTGGCCACTCCCGCAAATGTTGCAATCATTTTATTTTCAATGCCCAGCTGTGACTCAATCACTTGAACGTCTGCTTCCAAACTTGTGTGATTACAATTGCTTAGAGATCGGCATCTCCACAGAGGGCTGAGAACAGTTGCAGAGCCTCCTGTTGCTCGTCTTCCTCCAACTCACCTTCCAGCCAGAACGTCTCCATCATGCCCTTACCCTGGAAGCAGGTTCGTCGTTAGAAAACCCTCATCGGTCAGCTACCCTTTCTTTGGAGAAGCTGGTTTAATCGAGGCATTACAGAGCATTTATTTGCGCAACTTTTCTTGAATAATGCGCATTGCTTGCTTACTTCAAAAGTTCAAACCCTTTGCACGACCAATGTCCAAAACACAAAATGTCCAACTACGATTAATGTGGAACAAACTATGATATTAGTTATTTTGTTTGATTCACCTACTCATTTAGTAGTTTTACCTGAAAGTTTTCGGGAGTTTTGAAGATTGATGTCTTTAAAGATTTTGATATATTTATTTACTTCTTTCCGAAGTTTCGTATCGTATCTTATATATTTATTTATTTATTTAGGTATTCAGGTAATCAACAGCGTTACAAAACAGATGTATCCTTAAAAATTAACACCAATTACATAGCCAATAATAGATTACCCCAAAAGATCCATTTGTTATTATTGCACATATCAGAAAAAAAAACAATACAGAAAAGGCATGAACAAAGGCAAGCTTATCTCTAAAAAGAGATTTCTTCCAGCAAACCCAGGATGGACAGGATACATTTTAAAACTCAAAACGGGTAGGCCTATGTGCTAAAGTAAAAAATAAAATATAAATAAATTAACTAAACTACTGAATATACTGAATACCTAAGTACCTACATGAATACATATTAATCATATATATCTTAACATAAATAAACCTAATACATATTTAATTTCTACGAGGCGGAAAAATAAAAGTTCCGAAAGAGCATATCAAAATCTGTAAAGCCACCGGGATACATCCTTGAAGACGCATTTTTGAACCCCAAATGACTAGCTAGCTAGAGTATATATTTTGTTATGTAAGTCACTTACTTTAACCTTAGTAAGACCTCTACGTCGCAGTCTGAACCGGCCAGCCGGCAGCTGCGTCGCTGTGGCTGCTGATATCTGGATACGGCCGGGCTGAAAAATATTTAGATCTTAGAAATTTTGTCCAGAAATATGTGCCCTTCTAATCCCTAAATTAACTAAAACATATTGACGCCTTTAAGTGGATGTAAGGTTCGTGTCTCGCTCTTGTCATACTTCCTTGTGATCTGAAATCTGATGCGCGTTACCCACTACCGACTGTACCGACCGACCCGCCCGCCACCGTCGTCGGTGGTGTGATGTATGCTATACATACAATACAATACACCCGTGGTAAACCTCCACCTTAGGTTCTTTCTAGCCGAATTTATTCAGACTTACTAATTCTAGGGCCGGTATGTTTCTAGCATATTCGATATACGGATATCGACACTTATATCGATTGATTCCCATAAATGTGTGTGTGTCGATATCCGTATATAGAATTCGCGAGAAAATGTATCGACGCCTATATCGAGTGGTTTTGCATGGGAATCACTCGATATAGGTGTCGATATCCGTAAGTATATCGAATGCGCGAGAATTATACCCCTGGTCGATTCTCGCGCCTTCTATATATATGGATATCGAGACCAATATTGACAGATTCCCATACGAAATCACTCGTTATAGGTGTAGATATCGAATGCGCGAGAATCATGCTCCTGAAATCAACCCACAGATGGAAGTTAAACTCAAATCATGTTTTCACTGACTTCCATTCGGAAACTGACAGCGCCCGTATGACATTAAAGCGGCTCTCACAGCAATTTGGGCACTCGGCTGTGGGACTTACTTCAGAAGTGGTCTGCATACGGCTAGCAGTGTTCACCGTGTCTCCCACCAGACAATACCTGGGCAGTTTCAGCCCAAGCACGCCGGCCACACAGGGGCCCGAGTGGACTCCTGAAACGAAAGTCCTTCAAAATACCTCAAGACTGAAGGGATAAGGTTAACAAGAATGGATGAAGCTCATGAAGCTACTTTATGATGATTGATGATGATGACGAACAAAAAAGATATTGAACCCTACATCGCGCCACCCGCTGTAACCCTACCCTCTACGATAAACGGTAAGCTCATTTCATTACAGTTATTACCTCTTCGGACAATTCCTACCTACCTACCAGTTTCAGGGGATTCAAAGATTATTTATTTCCATTAAAAATGTGAATACATTTTTGTGGTTTGTGCATGCTGTAAAACCACAAGTGGTTTGTTTCAGGTGCACATATCAAAACTTAAATAGTACAGTCGGTGTTAACAAATAATAATAGTTATTTCTTGACATAGGTACGTGCTTACGAAATGAGGTGAGAATAGTTTTAGGCAAAGTAGGTGTGCTCTTAAATAAGGTGATCTAATCTTGTGATGTTTGTGTAGTATTTATTCAATACCCATATATTTTTGTTGATTGATGTAATTATGTCAGGTGGCATTTGTATTTGGATTGTATGCTATGGTAACTGCTTGATGGTTTGCATCTTAGAAATAATTGCATACTTATTAGATACAAAATGGGTATACTTGCCAATAGTAAGTTGCGGCAAGGCCGTGGCTACAGCGAGCGCAGCACTGGCTACCGAGGCCGCGTGCGTCTTCCGTCTGTCCGGCGCTCCCGAGACCACCATGTACACCGTGCCCACCGTCTCAACCTGAGGATCCAGTATCGTCATTTGTTTTATCACAATACTGATTAGGAATTGTTCATTGCTATATTCTTTGAAATAGGTGGTGGTTGACTAGGCCTTAACCATCTTGGAACATTACATACTGGCCATCAATGCCTAATTATCTTCAGTAGGTTCACGGTTAAGTTAGGTAACGTCTAAAATAATTCCTTCCCCCCAGGCAACTAATGCCAGAGGCCAGTTCAATTTACTTCAGTCTCTGCAAGGAAGATTGAAAATTAAAAATTTAACAACGGTCTTGATCACATGAATGACAGCTAGGTAGGTACCTATACTACTTAGGTACGTATTAATTTCTTATTGTCTCTTTGATAGTGTCTCCTCACTGACTAGAATGCTAATAATATTTTTATATTGAAGGCAACTTGAATAGCGAGCATCGTCAATTTATTTGGTTTGTTCAAAGGATCGCTTAGTGAAAGTCCTATTCAACGTTTTTGGAATCCTTAATTGCCGCCTTAATTAAATGAAAGGTAACTCGTAGGTACAATAGATTGTTAGTATATGCGTGAAATTACTGTTGGCTCAGGAAGACCATGATTAAAATCGTGACTAACGGCATTCTGTGGTCTCCATAACAACCGCAGAGTAAGAGAAAACCCCTTGCCTTGTAGACTCTATGCGAGTCGAGTAGCCGGTCGATCCTGGAGTAGACATCGTTGATGTAGGCCGTGGTCTGCATCACATCCGCTCGGGTGCCGGCCTCCATCAGCTGGACACCGCAGAACATCACCGTTACAGACTCGAAAGCCTGTAAACGTTAATGAAGTGATTAGTTATTTAGTTACGAACCCCTCAATCAAGAATCAAATAAATATAGCGTCTCCCCTGTTTCCACAGGGGGTGGCAGAGCCACACTTATAAATCAAATCCTGTATTTGAAATTGAGATGTTTTTGGAAACATTTTCGTTCCAATCTGCAGATCTTTTCCAATTTCCATCTCTTAGTAATAATTACATGCCTATGCACTTTATTGAGATATATTTAACTCCGGGAGAAATAGGTTGGGAACCAAGTTAAAGTACTCATACGTCCAGCGTCCACAAAAGACCACGATCTTTTGTTCTGTTTATTTCATAGGTTTTGAACTTTATCTCGATGTAAGCAGGTTGAAAATCACGGGCCGTGGACTTTGGACGGACGTACGAGTACACACAAAGACTAGCACCCACCTGACAAGCCTCAAAAGGATCCTTCCCATCCCTCAAATGATACACCAGCGCCCTCGGTATCATCGAGTACAGCAACTGATCCCCCTTCTTCTTCCACTGGTCCCGGAGTCGGCACGACTTCTCCAGGGAGAGACTGCGGCTCTCAGCCCTTTCGAACAGCAGCTCGAGCCGGGAGATGTGTTGCCAGCCGTGGAGCAACATCTCTTTTGAGAGACCGTGGCCGTTCAGGTCTGCTAGGTAGAGGCCTGCTTGGCTGAGCTCTTCTAGGTCGTTAAAGCTGTTTTGGAATAACGATGGTAACGTATGTTATGCTATGGCCTCGTCCAGCGGTCCAGAGTGAAAGCGCGTTGACTTGGGGCTTCGGCGGGCGCGGCGGTGGCGGCCGGGCCGCACTTTAGCCACACCCGCCTTAGTCACTGTATTATGGACGCAAGCTGCGGTTTCATATGATCGATATTTCGCGACCGCCTTAGCCACCGCGCAAACCCCTCACTCTGGACGAGGTCTTAGTCTCTTGTGCAAGTACTTGACAAGATGACGAATCGCCAGCAACATGGTACAATGATGCGAGTAAAACATGGAACTGTTTGGAAAGGCTCTTTATGTTTGACCAAGATAGTAATAGTGGTGTGGAAATAGCATTTAACTCTGTGCTAGCTCAATAATAAATGCTTACGTTGTATCGTGCGCTATTTCACTATCACAATTTCTTAATGAAAAAAAACTCAGAGCAACAAAGGTGCAGTGCAGCTGCAGTCATCTCAGAACTAGGTTTACCAAAGCAACGTCCACCTCAATCCGAAAGGCTACCTACATAGGGCTGCACAAGAAGATCAAAGCGTCGATCTCCTGCAGCAGGTATATGGGGCCCTTCAGTAGGACGGCTCGTGCGCCCTGCGAGCCTCGTCTGGCGTCGCTGACACCGCGGGAACGCCACCGCATCAGCTCCAGCTCGAAAATCATCGTCTGCATGCAGACCACCTGGAAAAAATATTATTGTTGCCAAGACTCTTTTGTATCGATAATTTCGCCATGAGTTGGGGCCAGAACACAATTCTCGCGCCTTCGATATACGGATATCGAGACCTATATTGACAGATTCCCCTACAAATCACTCGATTTAGGTGTAGATATCGAATGCGCGAGAATCATGCTCCTGGCCGGTTACGTCCTACATATATGTGGAGCCACAGATATGATAGAACACAGGTTTGTGTGGGATTTCTTGAGCCGCTTTCGGGTTTTCAGTCAGTCAGAATCCGTTTCGAATATGAATTAGGGGCAATTGAACAACATCACGACTTTTGGTATTCAGAGTGGCAGAGGCACAAATTGTGCACACTTTCTCCAGTGTAGGAGGTTTACAATTCGTCCGGATGTTTTTTAATTTTTGTTTATGTATGTGCCCCGATAGCGCCTAGACGGATGGACAGATTTGGAAAATTATTTTTTTGTTTGAAAGGGTTTACCTTCCCATTGGTCCCATTGACACCAGGTCAGGATCTGATAATGGGATCCTGGAGAAATCGAGGGAACTCTTCAAATATTATGGGCAGACCTAGTGATTTTTGTGTTTTTCATAATAACTCGTGCAAATGCACATGGTAAGCATAATATTGTGATGCGGAACTGCTGATGAAGACCACACATGGCCACCAGAACTGCTCAATACTAGGTACAAATACAATGCGTGGCTGATGGGCAGGCAACGCTTAGCCTAAACCGGTGGACCTAGAGCCATGAAACTTTGTACAGAGGTTCCTTAGTAGCGTGGGGTAGCACTGAGATGGGATTTGACAAAATTATGTCCCCAAGGGGGGGGGGGGGATAAGGGGTTACAGTTTGTATTAAACTCAATCTAATCAAATAGGGTTTGTGGAAGTAGGTTTTTTCTTTTTGTTTCATTTATTATTTGTATTAATTGCGTGATAATTAGATATCGCCTCGTCTATGGTGACCGAGGCACTTGAAGTGTACTAAATAAAGAAATAGAAAAGTACAGTCAGTTTACAGCATAGAGTAACTTATACATATATAAGTTTACAGTACCTTATCCCAAGTGAAGGATATTTTGGGTTTCCTCAAGCGCATTATGTCACCAATGGGTGCAATCTTCATGCGATGTGCTGGACCACCCCAAGCTTCGACCAACTGAAAGAGTTTGATATTTGGGTAAGTAAATGATTCTGTAACTAAAATACTTAGGAATTATCATTGCTAGAGCTCCAAGAATTTTCCTACTGGATGAAGAACAACATTGTGGGCTATTTTTGAGGTGTCAAAACCACTAAACTAGAGGAACTAAAGGCACTAAACTGACAACCTTCAAATCCGACAGCTCTGGTGCCAACATATTCCATTTTCAAACACAACATTTTAATTAGTTTAGTAAGTAAGTATAGTGGTGAGCCTTCGGAATCGCAGGCATTATCCAATACTTTCCTATATTGCAGAGGCACTGCAGCGGTGATTCAAAATTCAATTTTTGCTTGACAAGAGGCAAGCCCATCACCCCGTAGCTACGGAGATAGAAATAATATCCAAACCTTTTTCATCACTGGCCAAAAGTGGGCACAGTTGTGCCTCTGCCATCCCGTATGGAAAAATGCGTGACGCTATGTTATTAAAGCAGTTTTAGCGCTATACAGAAAGGATTACGCCACTAGTAGGTCAAGCATTTGCATGTTGATACACTAGGCTATATTACCTTGTCTCCAGCCTTCAGAACCCTCATCTTCCGGTCCAGCATCACTCCGAATGGGAACAGCTGCAGCAGCAGATATGCCGGCACCGGCGGCAGCGGACATGGCAGACTCTTACGCAGCATCAGGGATTGCACCTGGAGAACGTAGTGCATGGCATTGGGAATTAAACCTGGGAATAAGTGAGGATACGGGACCCCCATTTCTGAAAGAGCAATCAAATGTGATAGATAAACGATTACTCGAAGATTAATTCAAAATAGCGGCTCGTGATTGGTAGAAATCAGTTTGACAAGTTGTCCCAGCTAATTTTCCATTCGGAAACCTGGCGTTAGCGTGCCTTAAAATGCATCTATATGAATGTAAGATTATGAGAATTCAATTTCAATGGTTACAAGAGATCAAAAGTAGCTCAAATTTTTTCTTATAGCTCATGGCCGGTGCGTCGCAAAGTCGGCTTAACATGTGTCTTGATTTGCTACTTATTTTATTTACTCGTGAGGAGGTAATCTATTATCTTTGGCTTTTAGGGGATTACAAACACTAAAGTAAAATAAACAAACATCAATATCTTATTACCTATATCGTCATATCTGCGATGATGGACTAGCTCCTTGTTAATTAAAAATAATATCAGGCCCAGAAGATGAAGTATAGGTAGGGCGAAGGGAATTGAAACAGCTCTCGGCTATTTAAGATTAACAGAATTAGGTCTATAAGGTACCATACCACAGTTCCTGTTCCTGAAACAATTCCCGTGTTTCAGGCAATTGGCTCTGAATAACTAATGAATCTGTTCTAGATTTCCAATTCCAACATCTACCCAAAAGGGTACGTAATAAGTACGCAATATCTATAAATCCTTTAGCTGCGAAGTTTACGAACGATTTATTTATCTTATTCAGACTATTTAGACCGAATAGCAACTGGAGTAGAGTGTTTGGTAAATTCATTGATTAAGCGGCAAATTCTGAATAGCTAGAAGTAGAAACCTGGGAAATTTTAAATTCCTCAGTTAGACAGAAACTATTATATACAAATAACGAGCCTGCTGCCACCAACTGCTAGTTATCACTATCACCTGCTGGTGGACTGCTACACTATCACCTGCTAGTGGACTGCTACAAGCTGACATGATTATGATATTCTTGTTTATTATTGATGATGTTGACAATTTTATTGATGTTGGAGGTAATATACGGGCCAAGGGTTATTCTTATGATGATGATGTCCATGATAGTACTTATACGTCCGATACACAAAATGCCACGATCCGTTGTTTTGTTTTTTTGACCGAGCGAGCGAAGCGAGCGAAGCGTCTCCGTTTCAGGTTTGGGCAAAAATGCTTTCGTATGTCCGGTTGTTCTCCTCTACAGGTCGCATTTATGAACCGATTCTCGTGAAATTTTGTGAGCAGGTTGGAAAAATAAATAGAATTTTTTACTCGAGCCAGTTTTTTGATTTTTTTCAAAATGGCGGAGATATGGGGTTTTAAAATGTAAAAAAATCGCTACAACCCAAACGGCTCGATGGATATTAACAAATGAGGTGTCGTTGGATTCGTAAAGACCATGAGAGTGAAACAGATGAGCGAGCGAAGCGAGCGAAGCGTCTCCGTTTCAGGTTTGGGCAAAAATGCTTTTGTATGTCCGGTTGTTCTCCTCTACAGGTCGCATTTATGAACCGATTCTCGTGAAATTTTGTGAGCAGGTTGAAAAAATAAATAGAATTTTTTATTCGAGCCAGTTTTTTGATTTTTTTCAAAATGGCGGAGATATGGGGTTTTAAAATGTAAAAAAATCGCTACAACCCAAACGGCTCGATGGATATTAACAAATGAGGTGTCGTTGAATTTGTAAAGACTATGAGAGTGAAACAGATTATATAATTTTAGTAAAAAGTCAATAGGTTGTATAAAAGATCGCGAAATGTAGTTTACAAAGTTTGGTGCGGCTACTTTCATACTGCATGTACGTAACCAGGTACATTCATAAGTTTGTATGTGTTATTGAAAGAAAATTATTTGGGTTATTTTTTTATGTGTGTTAGCAGTTCAGCTTTCCCACCGACATACTCGCGAGGTCTACAGCTCACAGAGCCACTAGTCATATAGGGTTTGATTTTCAACTTTATTGACCGAGCGAGCGAAGCGAGCGAAGCGTCTCTGTTTCAGGTTTGGGCAAAAATGCTTTCGTATGTCCGGTTGTTCTCCTCTACAGGTCGCATTTATTAACCGATTCTCGTGAAATTTTGTGAGCAGGTTGGAAAAATAAATAGAATTTTTTACTCGAGCCAGTTTTTAGATTTTTTTCAAAATGGCGGAGATATGGGGTTTTAAAATGTAAAAAAATCGCTACAACCCAAACGGCTAGATGGATATTAACAAATGAGGTGTCGTTGGATTCGTAAAGACCATGAGAGTGAAACAGACTATATAATTTTAGTAACAAGTCAATAGGTTGTATTAAAGATCGCGAAATGTAGTTTACAAAGTTATTGGTGCGGCTACTTTCATACTGCATGTACGTAACCAGGTACATTCATAAGTTTGTATGTGTTATTGAAAGAAAATTATTTGGGTTATTTTTTTTATGCGTGTTAGCAGTTCAGCTTTCCCACCGACATACTCGCGAGGTCTACAGCTCACAGAGCCACTAGTTTCTATATGGGTAGGTTGAAAATCGCAGGCCATAGATTGGGGCGAGCTATCTTAATGATACACAGATGATGATTTAGGTAGTTACTTACGATGATGATGACGATAATAAAAATGATTTGATGAATGACTCACATAGCTAGTATTGTCGAACTCCAGTCGCAGCACGGCCACGTAGTACGAGCCCTCTATGCTCTCCTTGACGACTGACACCTTCAGCTTCAGCGAGAAGATGTCTTCCGCTATCTCGTACAGTTGCCCTATAACAAAGTAATCAATGGAACATTATTAAAACCTAATCGTAATCTTTTCAGATGTTTCACATTTTCTCTTGTGACTGATCCGACTGCCTCAACGGACACAAGCAAATTCGGCGTTAGGTGGTGGAGCCCGATGTTTTCTCACTAGGCGTTTTCTTGTTAGTGTTTTCAACCACTGTTCGTCATGTTTCCATCCCGGTCTGTCCAGTGTCAGAAGTTTCCAGTATCTTGGACAGCTCTAAGTAAGCATAAGCACAGTCCCCGTAGGCAAAACTGTGCCTCTTCCACCCTGTATGGGAAAACACGTGACAATATTAAATGAAAAAAGTTTCCTAAGTGCTTCTGGTAATATGGACGATTGAATACCTGAATTTGGTATGGGAAGAGGCGTAACGCTAATCAGAGGTGGATCAGTCAGTATCAAGAGGCGTGCTTGTACAACGACATCCAGATCGCAGTGGTCAATACCTCCACTTGCTACGATCCCGGCATACGCCTCTCGCATCCTCAACCGGGCAATACACCTGCCCAAACCAACCACCTTATTAGTCGCCGTCGCGAATATGGCTTGAAAGACATTATCATCACACCTGCATAAAATTAAATAATCATTCACCCATGAGATAGTGCGTGAAGCCATGCCGCTGGGTGCTGTAGACAAGCTCTGCGCCGCGCACGTGCGCACGCGTCAGCTGCATGCTGGGACTGCGCATGCGCGGGAACGTGTAGCGCATGCGCTGGTGGATGCTGTCCACCGACTGCAGGAACGTGCAGAAGTAGCGGCCGGTCGCGCGGATCATCGTGTCGTAGCTGAGGAACACAAACAGTATAATCTGGGGACCAAAGACAGAATCAACAACACCAAAACCCCACTTTAGGGTAAAGGCCAGCCTTCCAGATATTGGGATGACGTTATCCGTCCATCCAACTAGCTGGTGGTTATAATACCCAGTGGACGTGGATGTGTCTCAGTTCTAGATCTAGTATCCCACCTAGAAGCTCGCTAGCAGCTACGTAGATACACATTGTCGTGTTTGTCTGATATACTTTCTATAAGAGTCATTGACACAGTATTATGAATTTATTGACTAGCAATCTTAAGCAATTATGCCAATACTTCAATTTTATCTAGCATCCTTATAACCGCTATACTCATTCTGATATAGTTTGGAAAAATAAGAAAGTAACAACAAATATGTAATTTAGCCAAGTACGATAGTTAGCCAAGCCAAAGTTAGCCAATTTCGATAAAACCTTCCAGTATGAGGATATTTTATCTTGTAGCTTGTAGTTGACGATACTTCACCCTCCGACCGACAAGTTGAGTGACAGCTGTTATTGATTTGACTTTGATAAACGACCCGAGGCTTTAGACTGGGAGCCAAAGCCAAACTGCAAATATGGTAAAAATTTACTATTTTTAGAGCGAATTTTACCAACGAAGGAGTAACTTTTACTCGAGAGTATCTTCCACTTTTTCAAAGACACCAGGATCAGATCACCTCATTTAGAACTGTCATTGTCATACAAATTATCCCCGGGATAGTTATTCTCGTATAACTTTTGGTTGGTAACATCCAGCCTAAGTGACCTTAGAAAAATATTAGACATCACAAGAGTTTGACAAAAGAGAGTATCGATAGCTTAAATTAGTTTCAAGTTACATCAGAAGGCACACTTAGGTACAGCCACTTCGAAGTTGTGACGTGATTTCACGTGATACGACAACACCAGTATTTTGTTCTAGGTGTTGTATTCGACCTACTTGTATTCGAATCCTAGCCTATTAATTCTCCCAATCCACCGACTACATAAGTCTTGTTTACAAAGCCTTATCTTTTCCATTTAATGCCCCTTAGGCTGGATTTTACCAAAAAAAAAATAAAGCGGGAATAACTATTCCAGTGATAATTAATCGTATGACAATGACAGTTCAAAATGAGGTCATAGGAAAAGCAGAAGATACTTCCGAGTAAAAAGTTACTCTTCGTTGACCAGACAAACTTCTCTACATAGCAAGGTTTATTGTGGAAAATATAAAATTTACAGTACTTAGATTAGTAACAGATACCAGCCTTAATGAAGAAAAATAAGTCTTGTCTTGTCTTACCCATAGTTACTGAAGAACTTCACAAAACAGCGGCCAAAGAAGTGCATGACCTTATCAGGTGTCCCGAACTTTTCCCTCATGGCTTTCAGTTTGTCTTCAGCCAGACTGATGCTGTTAAACCTCGGTCTCATGGGCACCGCTGATCCCCTCCTTCTATACACGTCCAATGCTACAGTGCAGCTTGACTTCCTCGACCTTGAAGTGGGGCTCCTCACAGCGTCATAGCTGACCGAAGATGGCTCAGAAATACTCAGATCCTTATCCTCACGCTCATTACTTAGTACCGAATCTGGTGATTTCACTTCTGCTTCTGTGGGTTCCGAATCCATTTTCAGGGGACAGACTTCTTCCAACTTCAGTCCCAAACTCGATCTATTATAAACCATCACAGTTTTACAAGTATTACTTTCGTTTTGGTCGATCTTATCATCGGTCATGGTTTTGGCGCGGATCTCTTCGGAAGAGTTGAAGGCGTCTATTTCTTTTTTGGTTGCTTCTGTTAGGGCGTTGGCTGCTGTGAAGGGGCACCTGAAGACTTGTGTCCTGCCATCGTTGTGGACGGAGGCACTTCGCCAGCTGTGCTTGGACTTCAGCGAGCGTTTCTTTGGGGCTGGACTGGGGACGTTAGACTCGGTTGGGCTGGTCGGCTCCTGAGTGAGGAGTCGTGCTAGTGCACATGCCAGGCGAAGCATCAGGGTATCTGGGTATTGCTGTGGATGAAAAAGGGTGTTGTAGATAGATACTTACATCAGAAGGAGCAATTCCTATAAAATGTTCACGATTTGACAAGCAAGACCTTTGTGATTCAGTGTTCGAGGTAATGTCACCTCTGCTTGGCACTATCGTTGAACATTGTTGGGTTTTGCATTTCTATTATTTCTTTTCAGTTTATCGATCGCTTCTTGAAAGCTTTGCTGCTGGTATAGTGTAATCTTCAACCAATCAATCTTCACGTGAAAATCATATGGGTCCAAAAACGTTTTATAGTACCGTGTTTATTCAGAAGATATTTCTTACTTGTGTAGCGCTGAACACAGTGTTTCTGGCCCCAGCCTCGCGAAGGATAGTTTCCCATATTTCCTCGCCACATTCTTGCTGTAACAGACGTTAGTTTAATTAAATTCTTTTACTAAAGTATCTAATACAAATTCTTGCAACACATAAACTGACACAAAGATAGAGGTTTAAACTGTAGTGCAGAGATTCCCAGTTGTTCTATTGTACAAGAAATCATGGCACAGTATATGCCTACAGATGTCTTTTACCAACAATTTAGGGCATGACGTCAGTATCCTTAAGTTCAATTAAAAGCCGGCCCGTATAGCCGAAACCGTACATGAAACCTAGACGCGTGTAATTAAATTGATGTAGGTACTTAGGTCATCATCACGCTCTATGACGTCAATTTCCTCTATCTTCCTGATCAAATTTTCCGTATTAGTAATTGGAGGACACTGTGTTGTTTGTTGTCTATTAGTAGAATTACGCGTGCCATCAGCGAAATTGTCGTGATAAGGCAAAAAATAGGTAAAAATTGCTTGGTTCAAACAATTTTAATCTATTTTTCACCTTACAATATTATTGTTGTGCATATGGATAGATATTTTATCACTATATTCAATATATATATATCAATCTCACTATATTCCATCGTTGAATGGACACTTAATGAACAAAGCAATACCGCTTGAGTGCTTCTGTTAATAATATTTTACGAGCACATCTCAATCATGTCCTTTTACGAGACGTGTTTGTTTGTATCGCGACATAATGTCGTATTGTCCCATACAAGCGATACGTATACGTCGAACGTGATATCTTCATGTGTGACGACGAAGCCAACCTTGGCCATGCAAGTGGAACAGAAATGAGAAGTCATATATTTGTGGGCTAGCATAACGTAGCGTCACGCCATTTCCCATTGGGGTGACCGAGGCACAGTGGTGCCTACTTTAGCCATTTACCCTACATATGAAATGGGACGTTACTACTTCTGTAAATCCAAAAGGAGTGTAACGTTTGATAGCGATAAGCGGTAGCCATGCGGTACCTAGACCCTTTGAATGTAGTACAGTAATGAGCGTTGGAAACTAGAGAAAGATGCTATTCCGAGTCTTAAAACGACGATGAGGTGAAAAAAACATAATTTAGGGGATGATTGTCTGAATGATGAACCTAATGACTACTTTCGCAAAATAAAAAATATAATAAGCCATAAGCACCATTAGTTGGAACAAACTTGGAAGTTACTTGATTATTGCGGGACAGAGGCTAATCCCCTGTCGGCTGTACATGCACGGAAAAAGATTTAGGTTTATCTTTTTCCGTCACTCCATTATAATTTCCCATAATAGGACAGGAACCAAGTAGCCCTCAATCCCCAAAATGGAAACGGAAGAAAGGTCCCCAAAACAACGTGGTGAGTCGTTCAATCAATACAACGGAGAAAGAGGCCGTCATCGTGAGGTCAGATTCGGCGAAGCTAGAGCAGATGGCTCAAGATCGCAAAATGGAAATTTTTACTCTGAGCCATCTATGTATATCTCTGCTGAGGGGTAACAAGATGAGAGGTGATGCTGATCAGGACAGGACACCTCAGCACCAACACCTCAACACCTCTTAAACACGTCCTACTAAAAGGTTGATAAAAAGGCATAATACTCCTTTCCCATACTGCATAGCTAACATAAATAGTTCATTGATGATAAAACGCAGTGGGCCATAAATTCCTCTGTTCATAGCGTGCGATGTTATCTCCGAATACATTAATCTTGTCAGGAGCATTCCGGACCTACCGAGCCTGTAGAACCTAATTTAAAACTTTATTTACTTTGAAGAGGGTTATATGGACGTTCTATTCCGTTCTATCCCGCGCGAGGTTCTGGTTACATTTTGTACATCCATACAATAATTATGTGGCGTTCCAAAGGCAGATGAAGGTACTTTATTATCAGGTTACCTTATACCTTGTGAGGCCAGAAGTAATTTATGCGACTGTAAAAATAATAATTTTATGCCAATTTCTTAGGTTAGTTCGTTAGTTTTTGTAGTTTAGATCTAGTGGTTTCAAGCCCGCTTCTCTTGCCTGAGATCCAGGTTCAAATCCGGTGTACCATGTACCACGACCACAACTGAGATAAATATAATACAGGGTGTAACAGAAGGGTGTAGTGTATATTTTAGGGGGTTGTTAGGGAGACCATTCTGAGCAATTTTAACTATGAAACCGATTTGATCAGAGCAACTTTATTTTTCATTGCTCCATACGTTTTGGTCCGGGCGGTCAGCTGATTTGTATAGAGAAGTGAAAATTAAAGTTGCTCTGATCAAATCGGTTTCATAGTGAAAGTTGCTCAGAATTATGCTACACCTTTCTGTTACACCCTGTATTATCAATCATTGCACAAATGGTAACGGCAATGAAACACGTGAGTGAGGACTTCATACCTCTATTACTGCGGCGAAGGGCTATACCCCTGTCACGCAAAACGGACTGTTGAATAACTGGCTAAATAATGAACGTGTACTGAACGTGCGTCACGCCTTTCCCCATACGGTCTGGCACTCCGTGTGGGAGAATGCGGGACGCTTTGTTTGTTTATTTATTTTATATTTATGCTGTAATTTTCGTGTTGTTATGTAGTTTTTCTTGCGCACTAGGACTGTCCTCATGCATCCACATTCCTGTCCTGCCTAGGTTTGCTGGTAGAAATCTCTCTTTAGAGATAAGCTCGCCTTTGCGTATAATATTTCTTGTAAATGTATTTTTTAAGTTTCTGTGCAATAAAGAATATGAAAAAAATAAAATATGTTTGTCCATAAGTGGGCTAAAGCTCTTCGTCAGTGTAGATCTTCGTCAGTGTAAATGGTCGAATCGGGCAAGTAACAATTGAAAAGTAATTGTTATAAAGTAGAAGTAGATACCCAATGCAATGACCCATTGAGTGCTCCGTGGTCTAGTGGGTTTCACCTTGCTTCTCACGCAGGACATGCAGGTTCGAATCCCGGTGCTGACCATGTACCAATGAGATGATTAATTTGTCTTTAACAGTACATTATCGGACACTCCGTGTTTCGGATGGCACGTTAAGATGTAGGTCCCGGCTACTATCACTACTTCGTAAAACCCCTCCACCAACCCGCACTGAGCCAGCGTGGTGGAGTATGGCTCAATCTTACTCGGAACCGGGTAAAGGCCTGTGCCTCTCGGTGGGGACATTAATGGGCTACATTTACTTTACCCAATGACAGGAAGCCAGGGAATAAAGGGTGCTCTGAAAGTTTCTAGCAGGTTCGTGTAGAGGAATCATTATCAGGGATTATCTAGCAGACCCAAGGTAGGGCCATCAGCATAGTTATATACAGTACAGGACGCGAAATGTTTCTTGGCATCAAAAAAACTTTTTTGGCATTAAAGTGGACGGATGCACTGACTAAGATTTCCTAAACCATCGTCATGACATGACTTTAACAAACATCATGTCCATAATGAATAACTGTTTTACTCGTCAAATGAAAAAGTCGTAACCTAGAGATAAATTTCTGGCATAGTGCGTGCAAAGGAAAATATTTTTTTAAATTTGTTATTAGATTATTTTTAAAATTGTGTATCACGCTGTTTGGAGTATGAAGCGACAAAACATTTTGGGGAATTAGGGACATCATTCTGAACAACTTTTACTAACAACATTTATTTTTACAGCGTGATTCTAAAAACAATCTAAAAACTAATTAAAATCTGAAAACGCGACAAGGAAAACCCTTGCCTTCGTAAATTATTTTAAACTCTTTCATGATGCAATCTTGTTAACTAAATCTATTATTAAATTTTTAAGATTGTCCGATATCAGTCTCTGCGACTTTTTACTCACCATCACAAAATGTTGAACGCTCTCTAACAGCCACCCGTACATTTTTGTTGACTTTTCTTTCTCTCTATACCTACTGTAAACAACTCTTTCTCTTTATACCGAAATTTTAAATTTTTAAACAATTTTCCAAAGCCAACGTTGAATCGGCAAGGCTTTCGCGCCACTACTGGACGGGATGTTTCGGGAAAGGAAACTGTTCGTACACTTGGATTCTAGCTAAGGTGTACATTTTCCTTCAAAATCACCCCTTATTGGCACGAACGAAGGGAATATATTCTAGGTGTAAACCAAAGGCAAAGTTATTAGGTACTTATATTGTTTTTAAAGTAAATAGGATAGGATAACAATTTTCGCTAGGTACTTAATATAGGTGCACGCATACTGTCGCATAGGTACCTATTATAATATGCATTGCATAATGCATTATGTTATGAACAGTTTCTCATCAGGATCCAGAGATATTTGCATTAGCCTTCTTCTTCTTCTTCACTAAAGTTTTCGCAAGCTGGCATATCATTTCTACTTGTGGTTCACAGTACTGGAACTATTTATTATTCAGTACGCTAAGATGTCCATTTTTGTACTGTTATAATGTGTGTACTAAGTACCTTATGTAACTAATGTGGGTAAAGATAGGTAAGGTAGTGGTCGTAAACGTAGGGAAAGAATTCGAGCGTAGTCTATGCTCCTATGACTCCGTAATACTCCGTATAACATCGTAAACACCGCTCCGGATCTCGCGAGATTATATTGTGAACTTTACTGTTTACAAAAAGTAGCTCAATGCTCAAATAGATAAAGGTCCTTCGTTATTCAATATGCTAGGCATTTAATTTCAGGTTTTTTGGTAAGTTACTCTGTGTTTTAGGTTGGGTTTAATAAAAAGCTCGCCGACCAACTTTTGGAGCTTTTGAATTAAGTACATGCGACTGCATGGGATATCTCCTTCTATATATATAAAAATATAGTGATCGATATCATTGCCTATAAGTAATAAAATAGTGATATAATACATACTTATATCACAGATATTATTAGGACATCCAATTCACAACCGCACAATGTGTGCAATTGATTCAGTGAATCGTATTTAGGGCAACTGTTGGAATTGTTAAATTACATTACGTCAGCCCTTTGAAGGACAAATGACGAGAAGATACATTTCATGGGCCACCACACCAATGGGTTAAGGAAACCAACTGAATTTTAAATATCTTCAGTCTAATTTCATGCAACCTTTGTCCCATGATGACCTTGCAACAAATTAAAAATAACTTTTCGTCGGAAAACTGATTAAAATAGCAATCTTTCTAATAACTGTTGTTATTGTTTTTGCCAACCGGCAGCCTCTCAGCTGCTTCACCCGGTGCTGAGTTATCATTTAAACGATCATATAATATACTTCACTAGCCTGCTGCAAGTGTGTTAAACTGGAGTCGCCTGCTGCTACACCACTCCAAGCGCACAAGGAGGCGGCTCCAGTTTAGACACATCTTTTCACCCTACATTGGCCTTGCGGCAGGCGTGTGAGTAGCGTGGGCCTAAATGACCAGTGGTGCACAAAGGCAGAAAAGAGAATATAACTTACCACGACAAAGTGCTGAACACTTTCGAGAAGAATTCCGTACGTTTTGCCCGGCATACTTTAATTTCTCAAAACTCTTTATTAAGTAGGTAAGTAGTATGGATAGTGGATACATTCAGCTTTCGTTTATCAACTCTCCAAGCAGGATAATTTAACAAAACAAAATTAGAATCGACTTTTTTTTATCCCAAAAATGACGGGAAAAGGTAGCGTGGCAAAAAAACTTTTTTTCATCAAATTATCCTTCTCACAAAACCACGTCTAAAGCCCTACGCAACTAAGGGACAACTGCAGTATGTAAGAATCACCCTATCTCATGTAATTGTGTATACTCACCCTTGGAGTTTTAATTAAATGGTATTGGTGTCATTTTAATTGATAAAGTGATTACGTGAAAGCGAGCGACAACAAGCTTTTGATACTGTCGAGCGAATCGCTGTAGTTGTACTTCTTGGCGCCTATTGTGTGGAGTTAAGCTCGAAAAGTGGAACACATGGATTTCGTTGGCTGAATTTTAGTCATGCTGTCGTCATCCAGCGCCAGCCACTCACATGTTGTAAATAAGCGTCACAATGACCTTGGAGTCCAGTGCAACCCTCGAATACAAGTGGTGGCACCCTTCCATGTAGACTCTATATGGTGCCACATTGTAGAGGTAGGTACTTAGATTTATACAAGGTGTAAATGAATCAACGCAGAATGAGAAACTACTTTGTGTGGGCCATCATTTTGAGCAACATTCGTTATGAAACCGATTTGATCAGAGCAACTTTATTTTTTACTTCCCAGTACATTTTGGCCAGAGTGGGTCAGCTGATTTGTATGGAGAAGTGAAAAATAAAGTTGCTCTGATCAAATCAGTTTAATAATGAAAGTTACTCAGAATGATGTCCCTAACAAAGTAGATTCTCATTTTGCGTTAATTCATTTACACTTTGTATATCTGTCTCTGTACATTCAGTAACTTATCATAATGGCTTTGGGGTACAAGTTATTTTGATGTAGGTACGTCCTCACATAAAGTTGTCTGCACCCTGCGACACATACAGAGCTGAAACAAGCTCCAGCTATTTACTAAATATATTCAGAACGAACACAAATTTTGTTATATCTCTAAACTCAAGGGTACATTTTCATAAAGTGGTATACATAAAAAATTCAGTCTTGCTCCATTGTTATTGTGTACTTTGTACTGGTTAACCCCTACAATCTCTTGGCGGTATATGTACAAAGCAGAGTTCATTCTTGCGAAGGTCGGATAAAAACGGGAGAATCCTTCTTTTGGGGCAGATAAAAAAAGGTCAAATATTGGACGCTAGAAGAAGTATCAAATCTCGAGGAAATCTTTTATTGGGTTATTGGCTTCACATTGCATTGTCCATTTGGGTGAAAGTGACATGAGGTGGAAACGTAGAGGGGAGAGGAAGCCTGCGGGAAAATATTGAATCAATGACCGTGATCCTTGCCCCCTACGCATGGGTCATTTGTAAGATATATACCTACAACCTATAATTAATACGGAATCTAAAGGTAAGTTCTCGAAGCGAGCGACACTGCGTCAGTGACGCTAGCGTCATCCTTATTTACTGGCGGATAAAGGCGCACTGACGCCACTGCGCTCGAATGATGTTCCCTATCATCACTGACGCAGTGTCGCTCGCTTCGAAAGCCTACATTAAGGATGTGCTTTTCAAAGTTTGCACGATTGGAAGAATAATCCGCTTTCCATAATATTTATCAGAAAAATAGAGATCTTGTATGACATGGGGAAAAATTGTCAGCGTGAATCACAGAGCAACTTATAATGTAGAATGTAAGTATGCGTGAATTAAGATTTAAAAGTGCTGAGAAAGCTTCCTGCATATTGTGTACTTACCTAACATAATAAAATTAGATAATTAAGTATATGTAAGTATTATGGTATCTTCTTTAATCTACCTTCAAATGGGTTGGCACTCTCTGGTCGTTCGGAAAGATGGGAAATTCTAAACAAGGAAATGCCGTGATGCTCGTAACTTCAATAGACAGTAGACGAGGCGATGGGCTAGACCTCTGTCACGCAAAAAATTAGACCTAGGCGTAACTGTGCCTCTGTCGACTCAGTATGAGACAAAGCATCAGGCTATATTTGATTCCCGCTAATACAATTAAATGTGAAATCTGCTCAAATAGTGGTCAATCAAAATGCCAAATTTAACGTCTGCAAGTCTATTGACCTATCACAATTGAAAAGTGTTCGACCGAAGATTGGTGCTACAGTGATCACTATATCATACTAAATACACATTAGTTCGCGGCCTATATATGAGCTAAAATCAGGGATGTCCAACTGGAAGATCTAGGGGAGACTAAACATTAATTCTCATTTAATCTAATGTACTTAATCGTTAATTCATTTAAATTTTTCATAATTATAATAAGTTTTTATTTCATTGACATTATTTTATAGTAATATTCATATCTTACCGATGACTTATTGTAGTTATTTTTGAATTTTTTATTTAATGTATTTTTTTTAAGTTGATTTTTATTTAAGTTTTTTAAGATTATTTATAGGGTAATTTTATTATAGGGTAGTGTGCTACTTTTTAATAAAGTTAAAAGTATATATTTATTTCTAAGTAGGTGGTGTTTTTTTGTTTTGTTGAATGATTGTAAGTATGTAACGACCCCCCTGTTTTTTTTGTTTCCCTATTTAAAAGGAAATTAAACTTCTTAACACATGCAATGTGTCAGGCAATGTACAATGTACCTAGCCTACACTAAATACACTACACTACACATGTGCCTGTGTATAAAACTTTTTTTATTGTTATCTAGAGAAGAAAACAGTTTCGTCTTTTTAGTTTATCGCGTTTAGGTTAAGTAGAAACGTGCCAACAAGTTGTAATGAGAAAGGGAATATTTACACAGTATGCCGTATACTTGTTACGTGACCTGAGCTCTAAGCTTATCCTGGGTATATTGGTCCAAGAATATATTTTGGCAAATTTTAAGTTAAAGGCCTTAATTTGGATACCTATTTAAAAAGCTTTCACATCACACACAATTCTGAGGATTACGTAAGAAAAATAAATAAAATAAATAAATAAATAATTACTAAGAGCTTATTACAAGCATCCACATCATATGGTTGTATAAATAATAATAGCTCACACAACTGAGTTCAAAAATTAAAACACTCAATTAAGGTATCTTTACTTACTTAGGCAGCGCTAATATTATATATTTTTTTGACTGGAAAACAATGGAATCGGCCGCAGGTTGGCCACCCCCGTCCTCCTAGAGCGCATCGCTCCCGCGCGCATATTTATTGGTCCTCCGACGCCGCCCGCGCAGCATTCGGCGCCGCGCACGCCGCCGGCGCTACCCCTGAGACACCACCGCTGCGATACGAGGTGAGTGATGTGTTAGCTTACTTACATGTCGAACTAACACGAAGATTGCCGCCGTACCGCCGCTCGTGTGTTTGATTTGAACGCTAAAGGGGTCGAGCGCACCGAATTCTTCTATTGATTAGGTACCTCCTCCTTCTCAGGGTTCCGTACCCGAAGGGTGCCAAACGGGACCCTATTACTGAGACGTCGCTGTCCGTCTGTCTGTCTGTCACCAGGCTGTATCTCATGAACCGTGGTAGCTAGACAGTTGAAATTTTCACAGATGATGTATTTCTGTTGCCGCTATAACAACAAATACTAAAAATCAAAAGAAATTTAATATTAAGGGGGGCTCCCATACAACAAACGTGATTTTTTTTGCTCATTTTTGCTCGATATTGATAATGGTAGCAGGTAGACGCTTAAAATGTTAACAATATATTGAGTATATTATTTACTTAAAAAATAAATAGGTAATTAAATTTAAATTAAATTAATATTTAGGGGGGGCTCCCATACATATATTTTTTTGCGGTTTTTTATAGATAATGGTACGGAACCCTTCGTGCGCGAGTCCGACTCGCACTTGGCCGGTTATTATTTGTAATTATAAGTGTTAATAAAAATATGGTGCATGTTTGAAGAAAAATTAAACAAAGATGGTACCTACATGTTTGTGGAAGACGTCGATGTGTATATCTAGTCAACACAACATTGCGTCACGCACATATCAAGTATATTATTATTATTATTATATAAATAATAAATTGGATAGGGTATAGGTTAGGTTCATAAAGATAGAGAGAAATGGGGGAGGCCTACGCTAAAGAAGCGACTTCCACAATAACATAGATTAAATTAATAGTATTTATAACTTATATCTTATAATAATTATGCATGTATTAATCTAATTCCAAATAAAATAATTTATAATTTACTTGTAATGATTGTGGTTATGTTTATTTTTATATTATATATTTTATTTAGGTTCATAAAATATGTATCTCTAGCTTTAAGTTATTTATAGATATAGGTCTTGTGACCTGAAATATTATTATTTTTACTAAAACTAAATTAATGAATAGGAGTAAAAAAATATATATTTTGTAGTCTTGGTAATTTTGTCAAGTATCACTCATACATTCTTTGTTTACTGATAAATACCTACTGATTTTGATTTTGCGTGTGATAACACTGATAACGGTATCAAACGTATAATAGATAATTTATTATTCAGGAATCTAAATCAAAGCCGTTAGGAAATCAAACGCTGTCCCCACCAATCTAGAGACAATCATAAAAAAATTAAAAACATTGCGAAATTACACTAGCGAAAGTGGGCAATGACCCATCATAGTGACAATAAAATAAATCAGTTCATTCACACTTATTCATGAACAATGGGCTATTCCCGAGTCCCCTGGTCTTCTAACCACAAAACAATCACCCCGAATAATTTTCTCTGTAAATTTGTCTAAGTATTTCTTCCTGTTTCACAGTTTAAGTGTTGGTAATTAAATTACTTTTGAAACATAAATGTAAACCAATACTTACGTTAATTAAAATTCGTAAGTATTACTACGTCTATTATCTCGTGGAATTCAAGCAAAATTAGGTCAGTGTTATGACCACATGTATCCAGCTGGAAGTGGTCTGTCTGATGACGTGAAAAACCTTAATTTCCTTCATCATATTGGTCCTTCGACCACAGCAGAACCAGATGGGAATCGCCCTCAACGGTAGCAAAAATTAATTATGCCGTATCTAGTCGTATAGATCTACGAATTGATCTTGTCATCTCTACACAGATAGATGCGCGCTCGCAAGAAGAGTATCATACTAAATTGTTAGGGTCACTGTGTCGAGAGCTGACCGAACCATAGCGCTATGCCATCTGCTTTGCGCATTAATTGAGGGTATGTTCGATTCAGTTGTATTGATGGGGAACGGTCTAGATTTATTTAGGTCTAGGGCTAGGGCAACCGTTTAATTGTACATGAAGGAGTCATTTTGTGGGCTTACCAGCTTTTTCTTGTGGATTCTTTTACGTCTGGATAAAAGGTACATAAAATTATCCCAAGTTAAATTATATTCCAGGACCGCCGTAAATGGCGTAACGAAGCGGAGGCTTTAACTCAACGGAGGCTGGATAGACAGATAGATGATTAATTATCATATCTTTCCCAATGTACACCTATACATAAAAGTTATTTTTGTTTTTAATAACAGATGGCGTGGCAAGTTAAAGCTGCTTGCCTGGCGCTGCTGCTGCTGCCGGCGGCAGCTAAGGAGCTTTCCACAGAGAGCTTACGCGAGCTTGACGAGCTTCCTCAAGCTCAGGCGCCGGCCGATGACCTCAACTACTCCGACTACGACCCGCTTGAAAACGAGAATGGTTAGTATGCTATAGAAATACATGCTGCTCTAACTCGTATCTCTATTCTTTTCTTATCCTAATCTTCTTTAGGAGACATTAGCCTACCCGTATGTCTATTGCAACACAACAGCAGCAATAGGCGAGCGAGAGGGTTAAAAACACCGCACCGCAATATGACGTATGCACGTTGATTCTCTTTCTCTCTTTAAACTTAGTTCCCCGTACACTCTCTTTCTTGCTTGCCTACGAGCTCGCTTATATGATCGAAGCGCTTAGAGCCCAACTTGTAGCTACAGAAACTCCATCGTAATATAGAATATTTAGGAGATTATTTATTGAATATGATTCGTTCAAACTATGGTACAGCTTCGTAATAGATACTGATTTATAAAAAAATGCTTCTCCCCTTTCGTTTTTACAGTGATATCGGCTGCTCGGGACTTCAGGAACTCGCAGTCGCCATCAGGTATGTTCTATGCTCTTTAAATGTTTTGCTTTAGTAATTCCATATTATTTTAGTTTTATACGGACTTCATCACGCACGCGGGATATGCCTGCGTATCTTCATCTTCATCAGGGATTCATTCAGTCACAATCCCGCGTGCGTCATGAAATCCGCATGGCTCTCCACTCCAGACACCAAAAGTCAAGTCATTTCCATGATTTCCCACTTGCATGTCGCATTTAATTGCATTTACATGGCACTTCGGTTTAGTGGGCATTTTTTTTACAGATCCCCGCCTCGCTCCTTCTCTACCACCCGAAACAGGTAAAATATCTGTTGTTTGTTACATTTCTGAGGAAAAATTTATAGGTTTAAAATTAATTAGTTTCATGGAAACGGAGAATTTAAAATACTTCTAAATGTGGACACAACTAAACCTCTGCTACCATGTATGGGAAAAGGCGTGACGCTATAATTGTTGTCCAGCAGTCAGTATGGGCGCCTCCTGAAAGTATGGGTAGACGCATGAAGCTCACTGGGTGATAATAATACATACAATGTGCCATCGCATCGTCTAGACTAGAGTCTAGGGGGCCGGGGTATGGCTGATCCATGGGTATGGAACATGTAAAACAACAAAAATCACTACTTTGGAACTAAACATGCCAACCAAAAGTCAAATTATGCTACTGTTAGGTCAGTGTTGCTACCGAAATAAAAAAATATTAGTAATAAAAAAAAATCGGAAACCAGTGTTATGATCTTCGTCGGTAGTACTAGAATATGTATGAACGAAAAAAATAGGCACCAACATTTTAGGAAGAGTGATCATTCGGAGTACAAATCGTTAGTAAGACCATTTTCGGAACTTAAACTTTAGATGAGCCAATATGGACCCCTGATCCATGCTGTGTGTGTAATCGTTAACCAAGCTATTGCTTCGTGTGGCAGGCCCGTCTTACTCCAGATGCTCCGACCTGGGCTGGACCTGGAGCGACGGACAGACCTGGCAGCGGGACGACTGCACGCTGTGCCAATGCCTCAGTGGGCGAGTCAACTGCTCTGTGATCCCAAAATGTGCTAACGGTATGGAATTTTACTGTGTTTTTTTTAATAGTTTTACAGTTTTTGTAAAATACCACTACGGATTTTTGTACAGTGTGTAAGAGAAAGGTGTATTCATATTTTAGGGGTCTCATCATCATCATCAACATCATTATCATCATCAGGAACATCATTCTGAACAACTTTTACTGTGAAACCGATTTGGTCAGAGCAACTTTACTTCTCCATACAAATCAGCTGATCGCCCAGCACAAAAGGCATGGAAAAGTGAAAATTAAAGTTGCTGTGATCAAATCGGTTTCATTTCATAGTGAAAGTTGTTCAGAATGAATTCCCGAACAACTCGCTAAAATATGACTACACCTATTCTATTACACCCTGTTTAAAGGGAGTGGCCTGAGGGAGTGGCTCTGGCTAATTCGGTTGCACAGTGAACTCTTTTACGAGATATACATACACCAGTCATTTAAAAAAAATATACGCTAAGTATACAATTTACGTTTCTGTTATGTTGCAAAAGCATGTGTAACAAGTATTATCACCACAGCTACAACTACAACTACGATTCGTCCCACACCTTACGGTGCCGGCGCAGTCCACACCGGCTCAGTACGAGGTCTTTCGGGGCCCCCTGGAGAAGAGGGGCCCGCGGGCGCCCCCGGGGCCCCAGGACAGGGAGGGGTGGCCGGAGCGCCTGGGATACCGGGGGCCACTGGGCCCATGCCTGATGTAAGTGTCCTAAACATCTGATTCGGCTACTCAGGCAAAGAAAACCTGTTAGTTATGCAATTCGGTTCAGGGAGTTGATGGGCTGTAAAGATGATGTTATTCCCAGGATGTAAGGCCTGCTATCTTTTTACGTTGATTAAAAACATGAAGAGATTTACAGCTTGAGAGATAGACAGCTTTAATGTAAACTGTAGGTCCTAGCGAATTACGTAGAGTCGTAGACTATGAAAATAAATCATATTCAATGAGATCAGTAAACCTGCACATATAGGCAGATGTTCTAAAAGTGACGGAAAACATCATGAGGAAACCTTCAATCTCCAAAGCCCTGTCACGCGAATTGAAGTATTGACTGGCGAGACGTGGGCACCACCTATGGCACCACTGTGTCTCTGCCATCTCGTATGGGAAAAAAGGTGACGCTATATATTTGTTTGTATGAAACCAGAACTTATGTTCCATTCAACAGGTGAATGCCTACCTTGCCCAACTGGCAGCGAGTGCTGGAGGAGACAAGGGCCCAGCATTCGACCCGTATCAGTACATGCAGGCGTCTGTCGGATCGCCAGGCATCAGGGGGGTACAAGGTAAGATGGAGATTTCTGCGGAACTACTAGAAGATGTATGCCAGGACCAGGATAGTAGCAAGGAGGTCTTTTGTAGAGACTGTAGACGAGGCCTACCCCTTTCCCGAAAAAAGCCGTGGGCATAATATAAAATAGGTCAAGAGAGAGGTTATGGACTAAACTGCGCATCCACCAAATAGGGGTTACAGCTTGTATTAAAGTCAAAAAGCACTTGACATTGGTTTCTAATCAAATAGGTTTTGTGGAAGTCGGTTTTTTTAAGTTTTACTTTTTGTTTCAATTATTTAGGACCTCAGGGACCACCCGGCCCGCAAGGCTTTCAAGGCCCACGAGGTGAACCTGGTGAAGCAGGTATGCAGGGCATGCAAGGGCCGCCTGGCGAAAGAGGCCCTATTGGACTACCCGGGAAAGACGTAAGCATGCGTGACATTCTGAGGATGGCAATAGAGGATACTGATCGATTCCTCATTCAATTCTTCTTTCTAGGGAGCATCCGGTGAAGATGGTGAGCCAGGTCCTTCTGGAGCCATCGGTCAGCCCGGGCCTAGAGGGGCGACAGGAGTACCAGGCCTTCAAGGGCTAAAGGGCCACCGTGGGTTTGACGGCAAGGACGGAGCGAAAGGAGATCAGGGTGTGTCTGGAGAGAAGGGACCCAATGGATCACCTGGGCCAATGGGACCGACAGGGCCTGTTGTAAGTAGATTAAGATTTTGTAGTAATGCTTTTGGATTATACAGGTATTTATTAAATGGTATTGGTATTTAGTAATAGTTTAGTTGAACATAAATCAAGCAGGCAGTAGAAACAAGTGCCAAAATTTAATTTGACCTTTATTTTCCTTTTTTTGGCTCCTCTCTCCCAAATCACCTTTAGAACAATATCATGTATTCAAACCCTTTCAGTCGAGAGATTGTCATTCTCCTGGCCGAAAAAGAAAAAAAATGACATTAAAATTAGGGGAAATTAAGTTCTCATCCCCTTGCAATAGACATTAATTGACGTCTTGGTAGTCACTGTCCAAGTCAAACACAATATTGTGCTTCTGCGAGCAGTAGAGTATATACAACAATATCTCATGCGTATATAGTTATTTTATCCAACAGGGTCCAGCAGGTCATCGTGGGGAAAGAGGCCGTGAGGGTCCATCTGGACCACCTGGTATGCGCGGCGTGGACGGAGCGGTGGGACCACCTGGATCTTTGGTAACTTAACAGTTTATTTTTGTATTTTATAAAATAAACGAAGAAAACACCTAGAAGGAACCTCTAAAAGCTGTGGATTGCCCCCTGTAACGCAAAATAGAGTACAGAGTGCTAACGATCTTTTTACACTTAGTGACGTTCACGGAGAGGGGGAGGGGGGGGGGCGCTAGTTCTACGCAACTGAACGCAACGAACCTGTCATCAAGCGTTAGTTAGTTTAAGCGCGTGCCAAAAGATAGGTTCGGCGGCAATTTTTATTTAGCCTGAATAGTGTCCCACTGCTGGGCAAAGGCTTCCCCTATCTCAATCCATTCCTTCCTGTGCTGTGCTGCCTCCATCCAGTCCGGCAAAAACTTGTCCAGGTCATCCCGCCATCGACGTCTCGGCCTGCCTCTATGACGGTGACCATCAGTGGATTCTGTGGTCAGTTTGGCCCATTTTTAGGGGTGCATGCGGCACACGTGTTTGGCCCAGTCACACTTCAGCCTAGTGGTCTTTGCGCCAATGTCAGCAATGCCAAATGAACAAAATAAATTAAAATCCACGCTTCGTCATTATCAATCATGTTTTTTCAAATTCTTCATACTTCTGTGCGTTTTTCAGGGAAATATCGGTAAACCTGGTTCCCCAGGCTTCCCCGGCTCTCCTGGTATCAAAGGGGAATATGGAGGCCCTGGACCTAAAGGAAGCCAGGGTGTGCAGGGACCACGTGGCGAGGCCGGCCGACCAGGTACGGACAAAGTTAAAGGATAAGAATTGTGACGAAGATACTGCTAACCAAGTTCTAAACATAGTGAGTGCAGATATCTGCGCTACACATAAGTAATAAGGGTTTGCGCGAGGATTTAAGATAGGTACCTAGTAGAATCTTTCTATATATCTTTCTATCCTTTGCTATTTTACTAAGACCGGTAATAAGAAGAAATAAACGGTCAAGTGTGAGTAGGACTCGCAGACCAAGGGTTCCGATCATACTTGGAGAGCGAAACTGGTGTAGTTAGATTTCCACATAAAAACTAAAGTATTGTCATCCATGTAAACCAAATTACATATTTTTGCAGAGAGAACTTGCAGTTTTCAGATTTTTCCCTTTACTTTTGCTATAAGATCTTGCTTCGTACCACATGATTGTAGGACAACAGGAAGTACCCTACAGACAGGTTTTGGGTCCATTGCGATTACTTTGAAAATCCAACATTTTGACAGCATAAACGGTCGTTGCGTTCGATTGCGTTGACCTAGAAGGTTGATTTTTTCACAGCTATATGCCACCATAGACTTAATCAATTGATATAAATTTCAGCTTGATACGTCTACGCGTTCCTGCTAAAACAGGTCTTGACAAACAGACGGACGGACTACAAAGTGATCCTATATGGGTTACTTTTTTCCTTTTAAGGATCGGAACCCTAAAAAGAAGAAGAAACAGATTTTTTTATAAGCTTAACTCTAGCACTTACAACGAAGGAACTCATAAAAATAACCTTCATACCTACTTAATTATGCCCGTTACTCATCAGGTCAGACAGGAGAACAGGGTGCTCCCGGTCTCGCTGGAAGAGATGGCCTGCTAGGGGAGAAAGGTATCCAGGGACAAGCCGGAAGTCAAGGTCCACAGGGCTTCCCAGGCCCTAGGGGTACGCCGGGCTTGGCAGGAGATCCAGGCGTTCATGGCTCGAAAGGCATGCCTGTAAGTTTAACTGATACTGATTACAGAGTTTTTTGTGGGATAATAAGGTTATAAGTAAACACCTATTTATTTGCAGGGTCAATCAGGTGAAAGAGGTCTTAAGGGCGATGGAGGGCAAAGAGGAGAATTAGGCGCCCCCGGACCACGGGGAGTACCAGGTGCCGTGGGCCCCGAAGGGAAACGTGGAAAACGTGGTCTGAGGGGACCGGCTGGTAGCGTCGGACCAGTGGGTGAAAAGGGGCTGCAAGGAATGAGAGGCCTACCTGGCTCAGATGGTCCAATGGGCACTAAAGGCCAAACTGGGGAAAGAGGCAACGTTGGTCTTCCGGGACCCAAAGGACCTATTGGCGATGCTGGCAGACCGGGTGCTCTCGGACTTCAAGGGGCAAGGGGTTCGGTTGGGAGACCTGGCGTCGCTGGTAAAGTTGGACCTGCGGGTGAACGGGGTATTCCTGGGGCTGATGGAAGACCAGGGGAGCAGGGTCAGCAAGGTATTCAAGGACCGCCTGGCACTATGGGGGCTCCGGGAGAAAGAGGATTACAGGTAAATGCTTAAATTATTGTTATAACATCACATATCATCTCTGTTATAGCAACTCTCTTACCTGAGACGAAGTATAACTTTACTGTTTTATTTAACTTATTAGGGAGAGACCGGAAAAGATGGGGAGCCTGGACAAACCGGAACACAGGGACCGAAAGGTGACAGTGGAAGAGATGGGGGACCAGGTCCTCAAGGACAACATGGGCCATCGGGACCTCCCGGCGAGCGAGGGCCAATTGGCCCTAACGGACCGACTGGATTCCCTGTTAGTATGCAATAGTTTGACTTACTCGGATGGAAGTAGATATTTGTAATGCAACAGATCTAAAATCACCATTGATTGGCTCCATCATGAGTTCATGACTCTTGGAGCAAAAGCTTTTTTTACTTGTCTTACTTGGGTACTTACTTATTATAAGTCGAGTGATCGGTGTCGGTATTTCAAAACTGATAGAGCATCTGACACAGATTATGTCTTACCGAGGTTTTCATCGACCTATATGTGGTTTGTAAGATCTTTACGCGAACTTTTTATCATCACAACTTTACTTCCCAGGGTTTACCCGGCGCAGCTGGTTTGCAAGGGTCTCCTGGTAAAGACGGCGAGCAGGGTGTGGCTGGACCGGTCGGGCCGCCAGGGATAACTGGTCCGCATGGCGAGAGAGGATTCCCGGGGGAGAGAGGCCTGCCGGGAGTGCAGGGGGTGGCGGGGGAGAAGGGCGACTCTGGAGTACAAGGAGGGGATGGACCACCGGTGAGGATGGGAAAGATTGTTCAACGTTGCGATAACTATTTTCGAATTCAGTTCTACTATGCGCTACTACTATTATGTATTGCCAGGGTTGTTATCGGCAATTTTGTGAGATTCAGCCCTTCAGATAATTTTATTCCTAAGCAATGGCAAGATATTAGCCAGATATAAAGTGATGAGATCAAGCCAAAAGTAGACAATTCTTCTAAGAAATGCTTTTTCTTCCAAAAAGGGTCAAGAAGGTCCACAAGGGAGCAAAGGCAACGCAGGATCGCCGGGAGCTATGGGCATGCTAGGTCCAAGAGGGAAGAATGGCAATCCTGGTGAAAAAGGAGAGAGGGGCAGTGCTGGACCACAAGGAAACGATGGACCTACAGGTAACCAAAATCCACTCATGTTACTCACATGATTTGAAGAATAGAGTAGCCCCAATGGATCCCAACCCAATGCATTCCTCTAGAAAAGATGCCTCCAGTTTGGCAATGATATAGTATAGAGTAACGTGCGGTCGCCTGCGCCTAAAAGTATACAAGCAGTATATGCGGGATTCACTCGTTAATATGGCCGCCCGTATACTTTTAGACGCAGGCGACCGTACATCTCAAATTCATCCATCCTGTCTTAAGTTGCACAATCCTAATCACATTTCAATCCAGGTCGTCAGGGCGAGCAAGGTCTCCAAGGTCTGATTGGCCCAGCTGGACCTCCAGGTGAACCAGCTGAACGAGGCGAGCCAGGCGTTGCAGGTGTACCAGGAGAGGCTGGAGCACCAGGGTCCACTGGTGAACGGGGGGCCCCTGGGCCGCAAGGTCAATCTGGCTTCCCAGGGTCACCAGGTCTTACTGGCATGCCTGGGTTGAAGGGAGAACGAGGTTATTCTGGAACTAAGGGTCAGCAAGGATCTTCTGGGTTACCAGGTTAATAATGGCTTCATTTCTAATTGATTCGTTTCTAAACTATATCAAAATTACATAAAATAGTGTTGTTAATGAGGTGCCGAGTTATCGATCGGTAATGTATGGTAAACTATCAAATTATAATTGATCTCACCTGCAGGAAAACCCGGTGAGATGGGTCTTCGAGGGCTTCGAGGAGAATCTGGTCACAAAGGCAGCCGTGGCGAACAAGGACATAAGGGCGATCCTGGCCACGTGGGCCTACCTGGCAGACCGGGAGACCTGGGACCACCGGTAACTTATGGTTTCATCATAGCATAAGATATTTTAATTGAAAGAATCATTACATTACCACATGTGGTACGGTGGTACGAGAGATTAAAGATTCGAATACCGGCTGGTCTTGGATCATTTGAAATATGTTTGTGACGTCCCTGTTCTTGAGTACCTACTACGACTCACCAACGAACATGTAATATTTAGTGAAAATATTATATTATATCACTGCTAGCTGTTTATCGATGTGTAAGAAGGCGAAAAAGGCTGCCGCTCACTGGCTGAGCAATGAAAACATAGATTTTTAGACAGTTTTCTAAATTTCAGGGTCACCAAGGAAACACTGGTCCAGCCGGCACTCCGGGTCAACTGGGTGCTAAAGGTTCTCCCGGGGACTCAGGCAGGCCAGGCTCACCAGGCCCAATGGGGCTAACGGGTCCAGTGGGGATGGAGGGTCAGAAGGGTGAAAGGGGTAGTGAGGGGGAGGCTGGTCTTCAAGGGCCTGCAGGTCCCACGGGCCCAGCTGGTGAACGAGGACATAGTGGCTTGCCAGGTTTGGCGGGGCCACCAGGACCACATGGTCTTAGAGGGGCTCAGGTAATTCACACAAAGTTCATCTGCTTTTCATTTTGATGTATCTTAGCAGCTTTGGAAAATAGCTTCTCTGATGGTTTTATCTAATTTTCTCAGGGAGAAAGCGGAGCACCAGGTAAACCTGGAGCAGATGGCTCACCTGGACCAATGGGCGGCCCAGGCCAGCAAGGCCCAGCGGGTACAATGGGTGAGCCGGGCCTAGAAGGACGGCCTGGAAAACAAGGCCCGCCAGGTGTTGCAGGAAGGCAAGGCGATAAAGGTCCAGCTGGGCAACAGGGCCCATCGGGTCTCTCTGGAGCACCAGGAATGCAGGTGTGTATTTCATTTAGCTTTTTGAGAAAATAAATTATGATTTTTAGCTTCCAAAATAAAACCAATGTCATTATATTCACTATCGTCATTAACTGACCTAACTTGGTCTAACCTAACCTAAAATTCAGGGAGCACCAGGTTCTGCTGGGGCACCAGGGCCTGCAGGAGAAAGAGGACCCCGTGGAGAATCAGGTCCTCAAGGTGCCGACGGACCCATGGGACCATCTGGGAAACAAGGTCCGTCTGGTTTGGACGGCGCAAAGGGTGACCGAGGTGAAGCGGGGATTAACGGGCCTAAAGGCCACGCTGGGCTACCTGGGTTGCCGGGGCTGGTGGGCGCTCCTGGAAGGCAAGGTGAAAGAGGACTGCCTGGACAAATGGGACCACCTGGAAAAGACGGTGAAGCTGGACCGAGAGGTACGTTATCAACAATTCAACTTCCTCACCAAGTACGATATATTTACCAGTTTATAACAATAACCTAAATTTATCAGGAACATCCGGACGCGACGGTAGCCCTGGTCCCCAGGGTCCCCCTGGGCCTCAAGGCGGGAAGGGGCCCGCTGGTGACGCAGGTCGCCACGGACCACCAGGCCCGGCAGGTCCACCGGGGCCCGCTGGGCCACCGGGAGAGGCCCTGGCCTATGACGCTGCTGCTATCGCTGCTTTGTTACAACAAGGTAGAAATCCATAACTATGCTAAGAAATAATATCGAATACTTTATAATAATAGCTGTCCGTTATCTCACTAAAAACGGCTAAAATTACAATCACAATAATATTTTACTACAGGTTCCGTAAAAGGCCCAAGTCCAATGGGCGACGATCCGAACATGATGCCAGCAAGATTCTTCAAAGACGACATGACGGCTGCAGAGCGTAAGGAAGTCGTCATGAAGGCATACGAGAGGCTAAAGGTTTCCCTCGACAAGTTCCTGAAACCCAATGGAGAGAAAGACGCACCGGCTAAGACCTGTGGTGATATTAAGCATCACCATCCAACCTTCGGAAGTGGTGAGATTCTTAGCAAAGTACCTACGTACGTTTTTTCCCTGGGGTATACGTTTCTTCTCGACGTATACCCAACAAATTTATGCACCGCGTAAGTCGCGTAACCCTAGTAGCGTTCAGCCCATCACATATCTAAGTTAAAAACCAATTTAAATTATTGTCTCTCTCTATCTATCTCTCTTGCCCAGGAATCTGAGCGTTAGTTTCTGGCTAGCTAGATAACATATTACTGGGACTACCTAATTGGCTCGACCTGTTTATGTTTTATGTTTTGTGTTACTCTAGAGTTTTCAATATGTTTCACATAAAAAGTGTGTGTTTTTGTTTTCGTTGTGGAATATACGCCATTTCTTTCTTTTCTCTTCTTCCTTTTCTTTAATTTGCACTCAAAAATCCCTCCATCGTTCATCCAAAAACATTATGTTGCATGTACAGCAATCCTGAATTTTCAGGTCATTACTGGATCGATCCTAACGGTGGGGACATCAGCGACGCGATATTGGTCCACTGTGACCTGGACTCTGGAGCCAGCTGCGTCTACCCTAAGCCGATGATGTCCCAAGATATCTCCTACAGCGGGCATGAGAAGGAGATCTGGCTCAGCGAGATTGAAGAAGGGTTTACTGTAAGTTCCTCCAAAGTATTCACTTCATGTCCACTTCATACTTGACTTCTTTTTATAACTCACCTTACACCCTACATGCCCATGAGTTCATCCTAGGTGGAGTTGTGTAAGATGACAGATAATCATCATCATTTCGTATATTTTCGTATATATTTATTGCACATAAAAGACAAAAAACAGAATCATCTACATTCTCAGTCCACATAGGCCCACTGCTGGACATAGGCCTCTTCTCTAAGGCAGCAGTGCTCATGGTCCAACGACATCCAGCGAGATTAATATGACAAATAATATCTCAAACAAATTCCCGTCGATCTGGTCACGTCACGAAGATAGATACTTTCTGTTTTGTTTTATAGATCACCTACAAAGCCGACCACAACCAGCTCACCTTCCTCCAGCTACTCTCGACTAAGGCTGTCCAGAACGTGACCTTCCACTGTCGCAACACTATCGGGTACTTCGACCCTCAGAGCAACAACCATAGACGTGGCATCAAACTGCTGGCTTTTAATGATGCTGAGATACTGCCTAAAGCGAATAACAAACTGAGATATAACGCGCTCCTGGATGAATGTCAGGTGAGTAAGCAGTTATTTTTGTTTTTGGTAGTTTGGAAATTCCGAATGACTGTCTGGGCTACGATCTAGCATTACCCAGGAATTCCTTTGGTGTTCTGAATCACTTGACCGCCGCGGTTTTATGGAACCTATTTAATGACGTACCTACACTTGTGACATTAATTACTTAGTCGTTACATTTGAAACCTTGATTGTCTCTACCGTTAATTATTAATCACAATCAAACTCAAGAAATACTCTCGAATCATGCCGACTCTCCGATAAACATCGCTCCCATAAACTTCTTTACTCGAATGTTTCATCATAACTTTAGTCTATCAATTCTCTCCATAGTACAAAAAGCCAGAGTGGGCAAAGACAGTAGTCCAGTACAACACAGACAAGGCTGCAAGACTGCCGCTAACAGACGTGGGGATACGGGACGTCGGCAGACCACGTCAGGAGTTCAGGGTTGAGGTGGGACTGGCCTGCTTCACGTAGAAATACAGGGTGAAGGTAATTAAAGAAGACGAAGAAATGGAGGCTTATGGAACCAATGGCGTGCGGAGGAAGTTTATCAACGGGAATCCAAAATTGGTGTACTGTCCAAAAATTTTAATCGAATTTTATTTTTGTTTTTCGTGTAGATTCTTACTGGCGAACGACAAAATCACTTACTTACTCCCTAACTAATACAAGGTGTGTACGGGCGGCGTAACACCCGCCCTATAAATCCTGCGCATTTTATTATTAGTAACGGTAAGGGGTTTCTGCGTAGAGATGGGCCAGTTATTTATATGTAATGTACGATAAATAAGGTAATGATACTCAATAAGCTTTGATGCATTTAGGCTATTGTTAACTGAAATTACATCAGTAACTATTAGTTATTTTACTACTAGAATATTTTTATACATTTTTTACCAATACGTAGGTATATATCGTGATATTTAGCGTATTTAGATATAATTTTCGTTATATGTAGTTTCGCGCTTATACAACTAGGTAAAGTAACTATATATACATGCATGTGCATGCATAAAAACAATTGCTAGACCCATGCATAAAGATAGAGATAGCTATACGGTAAAAAATAGTATTACGTACTTAGTATTACTAAAGTAGCCTATTAGGTAGGTAAGTAAGTAAGTGTAAACCTAAGAAATCGCAACATTTGTATTTTTTTAAGTAAGTAGGCAATAATGTAAAAAGGTCATCTAATTAAGGCTGTGTACATATGTAAATATATCCTTATTTATTTACTTAATATAGGAAAAACTACTAAAAGTATTTTGTCATTACTTCCTTTGATTTGAAGTTAATGTAAGTACGTAGATTTTAGGTACAAATATATACAGTTTTTAAAAATATGTCTATTTCTGTTAAAAACTTACCCTGTATCATTACGTTCGCAACCGCACGAAATACTACGTACGTACAATATGTTACGCGAATAAAAGAAGAATTGGATATTTATAACTTGTAAATGTATTCCAATAATTTCGTACGTAACTATAGTAATAAACATAGTAATTTCAACAAAAACATAATGAATAATATACTTTGATTTACTTTGAAACCCTAAGTAAAGACAAAGGCGTTCTTTTATGTATAGGTAGGCAAGAGTTTAACATCGTAACAGCCAATCATCGCAATAGGCTTGTGGCCTGTCAAGTCAAAATAGATACTTTTTATGAGATGTCAAAGCGGAACTTTTGTTCCTGAGTTCTATGAAATAACAACAGAATGACGTCATGTAAAAGTGCCATGAAATGCTGTCTTTTTTTGCACAAAATTGACTTTATAAAATATATCTGCTGGAAATATAGAATTCAGAGAATGTCAAGCCATTTTGTACATAATGCTTCAACTTAAGACTTGTTCCTAGATTTATTGGATTACCTTGGCCACAAGCCTAGTGTTGTGGTCTACCTACACGAGGACTAGAACCTCATACTCTCTGGAGTTCTTCTCCTCGCCATCGAACGGGTAGTAGCAGCAGCCGTGACTGGGATGGATCTGGGAATACACAAATTAATAGATAGATATGTAAATACTGCGTGTTTTGCAGTCGTTGCTTTTCATTAGAACATACAAATATTATATAAGCACATTGATTTAAGTAGAAGTGAAATCAGCACGTTTTACTTATTTTATTGCGCGCTTAGGTAAGGTAAAATTGGTCGGTAGGCAAGGGAATATTTCGGAATCAGTTGTGGGCAATGTGCGCTGATTGACTAACTGAAGACCTAGGTAAGGCTAGAATAGGTAAACGAATAGCGTCACGCCTTTTTACATACTGGGTGCCACTAGAAACGATGTTAGGCTCCTGTTTATATCGAACCTAAGCGCGAATTGAAAGATTTATGTATTCGGTACCGCGCTGAACCGACAAGAAAGTATTACTTGGATGAGGTCGCGTATTTACCTTGCCAGGAGTGACGCAGCCGTCGTGCGTGACTCGGCCGAAGTAGAGTTTCTCGCCGTCCGCTGTCTGGCCGGCCACCACCGCACCGGGTGGCACCTCGCCCTCCGTGGAGAACTGCCAGGAGAACATCGCGGGGACTAGCATCTGGGAAGATATATGCACTGTCACATTTAGGATCTAAAAAGGAGTTTGTAGGAGTTTCGTTTTTCACCCGAGGGATACCGAGAGCATAGCTCTGCCGTCACTTTTCCGTGACGAAAGCCGCTTAGCTCTCAGCATGCTGATGGACTAATCTACAGGTAGATCTACCTTATCTTTTACCATTACCTAAACTAACAATCACTTAGCCATATCGCCTTAGCTTAGACCATTCAAAATATCACAGACGAATTACGAACATTTAGCTGCGACATCTACTATTAATTTGATCTATTAGATATTTACTAATGAGTATAGAATAACTGGCTAAATGTGGGCACAATTATGCCTCTGCCACCACGTACGGGTAAAGGCGTGACGATATATAACATAAAAATATTTCTTTGGCGTGAGATTTTAGAAGGGGTTCGATACAATAATGTATGTATTATCATGTCATCATGTAGTCTCCGCTCCAATGCCGCAGGTCATAACTGCATTGTGCAGTAAAACTGACCTCAAACTGTTCCTTAGCGATCTCCTCCCCGCAGTGAGCTATATAGCACGCGTTCTTAGCCGGAATCATCTTCGCTGGCAACACGTCGCCCTCGTGGTGACACCTTCAACGTTACATAAGTGTTTATTAAGGCGAAGCATGAATAATTACAAACCAAGGTCAACGAAGATTGCGGAAGTGAGAAGCTAATATAACTCGGGAATATGAACAAGTGGGATGGCAATTGTGCGCTCGCACCTAATTTGAATCAACTTAAGCGCCCAAACAGAAAAAAAAACATAAAATATAAGCTATTTCAGGGAATTACGTTTCAATCTTCAAATCGCTTGTAACAACAATTTCCCACATATTATAAGTAAAAGAAAGATCATATTTGCTACTACTGCGAGTACTGCGGTATAATAGGAAAAAAATATTGGAAATAAATATAGTTTAAAAAAACTAAAAAACACGCTTTTAAAGAACATCGAACTAAAAAGCTGAACTTGTTGAATTGATTATTGTGAAAAAAGCGTGGGCACTCGATATACGAAAAATATGTTACAAAGCGCCCACGCTTTTTTCACAATAATACTACTATTTTTCGATCATTATTGTTTTAAGCTTATTTTAAAAAATATTTTTAACTTTTTAGTTCGATGTTCTTTAAGTCTTCTTCTCTTTAGTTTTTTTATCTTTTAGTTTTTTTTAACCTACATTTATTTTTTACTTTTTTGTTCAACGTTCTTTCCTAAGAAACAGCTACCGGTGGAGCTAATAAAAGCGTGTTAAAAAGGGTTGACTTTGGATTTATTTTCTATCCAGAAATTTTTATCCAAACACGTTTTCTATCATAAAAAATTGAAAACCCTAGATTATATAGTAAAATTACATATGTACTAGAAATTGATTACGATTTTCCGAGTATTTCCTAAAATACACATGAAACAAGCACTTCTAATTTATTCATGAGTCGCCTTAATAATTAAAAAAATACAGGATTTTTTTAATATCTAAGTTCTATGTGTAATTCAAAATATGACATTAACCTGGCCGCGTAGATCTCATCTCCGTCCGCGTCAGTGCCCACGCGCAGCGCACCGGGAGGGATACTGTTCTGTGAGGTGCAGCCGGGGACCCAGCGGTATGTGCCTGAAACGTGGTACGGTTTGGAGTTAGTTTTCGAATTACTGATGCCCGATTTAGCCAACAGTTAGGGGTCACTTAGCTCCTTTTCTTAGCTGTCTAGCGACTGTTTGGCCTCTTACATTTAGGGGGTCCCCTAGTAGCCTAGATGACCCTTAAACTTAGGCTAAAGCGAAACAACCGGTAGGTGGCCCCTGAAAAGGAAATAAAGTGTCCCCTAAAGATAGGGATTGTTGGTGAAATCGGCCATGACTGTACCTATACAGGGTGAAACAGAAAGATGTCGTCATATTTTAACGGGTTGTTCTGAGCAACTTGCTCTATGAAACCGATTTGATCAGAGCAACTTTATTTTTTGCTTCTCCATACAATATTTTGTGGAACCCTCGGTACCCTAACTTCCTGCGTGATCGCTTCGAATTTCTTTCTTCAAGCAGGCTTCGGAGAACTCACATGGTTTCGTTGCTTAAAGCCCCACATCGCTCCACTGGAGCCTACGAGCACGGGTTCACAATCCGCGCTACACGGCTGTGGAATGAGCTTCCCTGCACCATCAGGGACAGTCCATCACTAAATATCTTTAAAAACCGTCTAAAGAAGCACTATCTTTCATTGTCAATTTAGATATATACTGGTATGTATTAGTGTATTCATACGATATTTATTGTTAAGCTGTATTTATGTAACTGTGTATATAGTCTATTCCTTAGCAATAGGTTCTTATATGTACCTATGTGTAATAATAATATCTATGTATTATAGGTACCTACTAGAATAGTTTTATTGTACGCGCAATTCTTCCCCTTACCTATCATCTCCGTCTCCTACCCAACATGGTTTGCTGGAAGAAATCTCTTATTAGAGATAAGCTCGCCTTTGTACATTATTTTTTTTCTATGTTAAGCTATTTTTACTGTCATGTGAGTACAATAAAGAAATTACGAAATTACGAAATCAGCTAACGGCCCGCCCCGGGCCAAAACTTATGGAGGAATGAAAAATAAAGTTGCTCTGATCAAATCGGTGTCATAGTAAAAGTTGTTCAGAATAATGTCTTTGACAACCCCTTAAAATATCACTACACCTTTCTGTTACACCCTGTATAGTCGGCGCATCTGATGACATTACGCATTTGTTACGCCTGCAGACAGTCAGCGGCTCACTGTAGCTCTTTATGTGATTGTCACCACGCCCTAAGACTAATTGTAATTGACAATTATAAATAAATAAAACTGAACTAAACCGAACTAAACTGGAGAGTCCAATCGCTCAATACTTTTGAAGTCGCCAGGAAAAAAGCAAATTGGTACCGACAATCCTAGATGCTGAATATAAAAATCGAGCAGAGAATAGATATTTAGAACAAGGTTTATAGCTCGATACATGATTAAATTAGATACAGAAATAAAACAACATATACCTTAGATTAGATTACAATACATTGACAATTAACAATTATACCAACCCAATGCAGACTATACGTGCACGACAGTTGAGGCCAAAACTCTGCATGGGTTTGAATAATTGGTATTCTCAATGTAGAGGTATCATATTGTGAGACTGGAGTGGGTGGAGGGGTTAGGAGAGGATCCATGGAGAGGGTGGAGGGGTTAGGAGGGGGAGGATCCATGGAGAGGATTGGCCCAACTATCGTAGACAATACAAGAAGCTAGCAGGTATACCATGAGACTCAAGAGATATTTAGATATCTAGACTTTACTAGACCATTCGATATGTTACGTTTCAGTTTCAGGGTAGCTTCGCACGCGATGAAGAAGATGAAGTTAAATATGGGCTAAATATGAAAATACGTGGATGACGACAATATTTACTAACAGATAACTCAAAGAATTCCTCGAACGAAATTATCAAGGATTATCGACAACTAATGATTACTTTATGATAACATTAGCGGGGTAAAAACTAAGTAAACGCGGACCTACACATATTTCAGCAAATAGTCATACATAAACCAAGATCAAGTTTGACTTGGAGGTGTTGGTGATATCACCGCATCACACTTGCATATGACCCAAGCAAATATGGTGACATGGTTTAAGGCACCTGGTAACGCTAAAATTAGCAAATGGGTTTGTGGTGGTGGAAATTTTCACAAACCATAAAAGAAAAATCATAAAAGTGCGAAAAGTGCAAAAAATAGTACCTATTTTTGCAAATTACACAAAAATCGCTGATGATGATGATGATGATGGAAATATCTCAAACTGCGGGAATAACTTTTTAAAAATGTGTATTTGGCTGGACAATCGTCTTAAAATACTACCAATAACCACCGTTAAGTTCAATACTATGGCAGAACATGTCTTTGCCTTCTCACCTTACCAGATACTACTATGAGCGATACTTCATCACACTGGGTTAGTATACAGGTTTGATGAAGGAGTTTTATGACTACACGTTATATTCGGAACACGGAGCATGTGTTAAACTCATCGTAAGGTGCAGTTTTATGGTAGCGCACCCAGCAACAATAGTTCCCTATTATAATAGCAGCGTCTACGTATCTCTTGAGTCCAGGCCACCAAGACTTACTCCACGGTAACTCGACGGTCTCGCCCGGTAATTCCGGGACGACCTCGCTATCCACGACAGACACCTCTTCCGAGGGGGGCGGGGGGGCTTGGGGGTAGAAGTAGGCGGGGTGCATGGGGTAGAACACCACGCTGGGGACGGGGAACATGTGGGGGGGCTGCCCGGGGGGGCCGAAGCCGGGCCCGGGGGGGGGGCCGCCGTGGCCGTAATAGGGACGTCCTGACGGGGGAGAGTTTAGGTTAGTTGATGTTGATTCTTTCTGCTATAGATCATGATAGTAGTTCATCTTTTGAAATTTTATCAAGCCTTAGTTTGAACTCATGATTTAAACTATTATAGTGAAATAGATAATTAAATGCTTATAACTAAGTAAACTACTTATACTTAAGTATAACTTTAACTTCCAACTTCCAATACTCGGAGTTCGGAAAGAGTTTTATATGCACAATAGCTACGTAACTATATTTATATTTCGTATATTGTATATGTATATTTCGATTATTACAGGTGCAGGTGAGTTACATAAATAGGTAGACTTGCAATCAAACTATTATTATCAATAAAACGATAAGACGATTCCTTCGAATAAATTCTGACACGTTCCACCTTATCAGATTTATTGTTTTTGGTTTGGTGTTACCCAGTACCTAGGAGTACATAAATACAGTATTACTGAATCCGAGTTTTATTTAACTAATTTAATCACTAGAACACAATATCTATTCGATTACTATCGACCTTTTATGGTTGTTTGTGTGTGACTATTCAGTAGTGATACACCCAATTTTCCGAACAAATAAAGCTTGTGCAAACTTGAGGAGGGGCTAAAACCGTTTTTTTTTGGAAATTTTCCCAGTTTTTCACGTTTAATTTGAAAACAATCGCTCGTGTGTTATAGTTATATCGCATGCGAAGTATATCGCATGACGTTCGATTTGCATCGTCGTCGTCGCATTTCCGAATCATTCGTCTTCGGTGTTCCTTCCTTCGCATTTGACGTCTATTCTATCATTCGACTGGCGTAACGAGTGGTCTTGACCACTCGTTGCAGAGGGAATGATGAAAAATGCGAAATTTAGAATATGGCTAACGAATATCGGAAGAAAAGAGCGCTCGTTTGCAAAAGAGCCATTGAGCAATAGTGCTCCTGAACGGGTATGGCACTAGACAATAGTGCTCCTGAACGTATATAGCACTAGACCTTTTGGACCTGGAAGATGTTCTGGAACATGCAGTAGGGATGTAGTAGGTATACTGTCGACAAAGTCTCTATGCGGATGTGGCCTGGTAAATACAAGAGATGAAACACAAACTGATTCTATTGATTGATTGTTTTGGGAGTATTTTGGATAGGTACCGATAAAAGTCAAAGCACTGGACCAATTTTAGTATTTATTTTTGTTATCAACGCTAAATTTTGACATCTTTCATTTACTTACAAACATTTTTTTACAATTATTGACTGTTTTCGAATTAAACGTGAAAAACTGGAAAAAGTCCCAAAAAATTCGTTTTTCGCAAGTTTTCACATGCTTTATTTTGATCGGAAAATTGGGTGTAGCACTACTGAATAAGTTTCGTTGAATTCGGAACTTTCTCGAGTTGCTGACTGAAATCTTACTACAATACAATGCTTGTTACTAAAGCATATTGAGTTATTTGAAACTAGTTCAAATTTAAAGTGATGATTAAACTAATTTATTCACAAGAAACCATTCTATCCCAGTACTTATTACAAATACTTACCTATTCAATTAACTTTAACGCTGTTCAAAATCTCATGAAAATTAGACTAACCAATCTAATGTTCAAAATCTCATAAAAATTAGACTGTCTACACCTTTCTGTAACTGTAACACTCTCATGCGGACCTGCTCGTGATTGTACAACATATCCTTGTAACATTCATTATCATCACAACAGTAGATACACGACGACATCTGAATGCATCATTCTCTGATAGACTCATTACACGATTTCATCTGTAGCTAAATAAACCTACGTACCTGCAAACATAATATCTATGTATGTATAATGTAGGTAAGTACCCTTGTAATTAGTAATTCAATGTAATTTCAATTTCAATGTAAGTAAATATCGAAATATTTGTTGTGCAATATACTTGCAGGTAGTTAGATAAATAGAAAATGTACATCTGAAAAGATGATCAATCCCGATTTCCCCATAAAGTTAAAATATCTACTGGGTTATGGCTTATCCGAAAGTTACGAAATCAAACTCCAACACGATAAAATAATATCGTGAAAGCAAAATAAATACTTACCGTTCATGATTGTAAAATTGTAGAGAATTCAGAATATATCTTCACAAAACGGAACTGCACAATCCAGGTACTTATCAACACCACCTCTTATCATAATTATCACTAACATACTGAATGTAGGTCTTACCTGCCATGTCGTCTTCGTGTCCTCAACAAGAGTGATGTTTGAACACTTGAACAACATATTTTAAACACACTTTTATCTCTCCGTCTTTTGAATCTTATGTTGTGCCTGATAAGGCTTCATATTCATTTCATATGAATCATCTACCTAGTTAGCAATATCAACTTATCTAGATCTAGTCTATTCGAGGGAGCGTTAAGAACGGATTCATCGTCCAAATCATGTCTCACTAGACAGTACCACAGAAGAGATAATACAGTACTCAAACGAGTTATATGTTATAGTTAATACTTACTAATAATAAAATAAGTACGCGACCGTCCGTCATCTTATTGTGAAATGGGTTTGTTGAAAATAATATGTAAGTAGGTAGTACAGGTGTAACAGAAAGTGTAGGATGTAGTGTCATATTTTAGGAGGTTGGTAGGGAGACCATTCTGAGCAACTTTCTCTATGAAACTGATTTGATCAGAGCAACTTTATTTTTAACTTTTCTATACAAATCAGCTGACAGATCGGGCCAAAATATAAACAACACCTTTCTCTTACGTCATTGCAACCTGTAGATAGTTATATACATCGGTATATAGGTATTGCGTTTAGAAAATAAAACAACAACCATGATTGTAATTATTATAATTTACAAAATAATGTTCCGATAAGTTTAACTTTGTACGTCTTGGTATGATTGAAATCAAATTATTATCTCGTAAATTCTCTTAGCAAAATAGCCCGTCGAAAAATATAAGTAATACAGTGTGTAACAGAAAGGTGTGGTCACATTTTAGGGGGTTGTTAGGCCATTCTGAACAACTTTTACTGTTATACCAGTTTGATCAGAGCAACTTGTTTTTTCACTTCTCCAAAGGTTTTGTGCCGGGTATAAATGAGCGCTGGTAATTATTCCAAACCACTCAACTTGGATAAATTCCAAAAGTTGGAATAATTTTGGTATTATTACGAATTTGGTGGGAAAATATGACTAAATATGGGAAAATTAAGGCATGTATTTTTTACAAAGATATTGAATTGAAACCTGCACACATCGATATACCAAAAAAATATGGCATGAGGAAATTTTTCCTAAAGTGTCACATAAGCGAGATATTTGTTGCTCGGTCAAATCGGTTTCATCGAGAAAGTTGCTCAGGATAACGTTCCTGACAACCGCAACCCCATAAAATAGATACCTATGACTACACATTTCTGTTAAACCTTAATGTCCTTATGTCTAAAGGGTTTATAAAGCCATTGTTTGAATTTTTGTTTGAAAACGACTAAAGAGCGACGTGTATTCTCTGCAGGGGACTGAAACAATATTCGAAATGATTATGAAACTCATACTTAGTTGAATCATACATAGTCAGTATTATTACTGACCTCTTACTGGCCTATAAAACTATATTTGGTCGCACGGCAGCGCCCCCGCCAAGTCGAGCAGACATAGGCGCAGCGCAGCGCAGCGCAGGCGCATTACTGGAGGCCATTCAGTGCATATTTATAATTACTTTTCACTTATCATGCTCGTAAAGTTCGTCTTTATGTCGGGTATAGCCAGCATAAAATCAAATTTTATGTTCTAGAGCATAAAGTAAAATCTTCGTCTAAATCTCAGACTGACAAAGGTCGTCAGGTAAACACATACACCTATGCTAAGTGCCACTGCCGGCGGCCAGAGCTGGCTGCGGAGGCAAGTCCAAAAAAAAAGTTTAATGGCGGGAAGTCCTTATTTTTTCTCGTTAATTTCAATTTAATAATATTTACTTTTAACAATGTCAAGTGAGGAGGAAATTATACTTTTTTTGCAATATTTCTGTTTAATTTCCTCACAATCGAAGTGAAAAGCAGAGTGTATAACTCGTACATAAAACCTATTTTACCCTCGACATGACTATCCACCCTCGCCTGCAAAATGGTGCCTTTTATGCCCTTGTTGTACAATCTACTATTTCATTTTCATTTCAGTTGATGTCATGAGGTTTCAAGTTTCAATATAATTACTTACCTGTTTAAAGATGAATGAAAAAAGATGTAACAATTTACATTGTACATTGTCGGAGAACGTCCATTGTTTCTCTGGCAATGTCTTCAAGAGCGTCAAATACTCGGGTGCCTTGCATCATTATTTTGCTAGTTTCGTCGATCGATGCGTAGACCTTCACCAAATCATTCATAGCGTCTTTGACAGCATAATTTAGTTGCTTGCGACTTGGCCTTTCTGACTTCGCAATTTTATTCAAGTTAGATATAACCTGGGAAACAATGTTCTAATATAGTTTCTAATCGACTCAAGTACATACATATAAAACTAAAAAATTAGGTTCCTTTCCTTTTAAATGTGCATTTGTTTTCTATACTCACTTTAGTTTGCCAAACTCGAATTATCTCTCCCAAAACGTTACCTTTGTTTTTGCTTCCCATTGTATCAACCTGCATAGCCAAGGATTTAAAATGGTGTTTCTGGCATAACCCTGAAATCAAATAATATTAGTCTTCAAAATTCGTGATCTTTAACAGTCAGAGAATCCAATTGACTGCACCTGCGGGGGAATGCGGCTCGCCAAGCATTAGTTGCATTCCACGAATGAAACCTATGTACGATGACGGGACGTCATTGCTTTAGTAACAGTTTTCAGCTGGCTCCGCAGCGGCTGACCAATCACAGCTCTCTAAGTTAAGTCGTCCCCCGCCCTAAATTGGTGAGTTGTTTTTCAAAGTAAAATGTATCTATGCGCTCTCCACTGGATAATTGCTCCCTGTTAACATATTAGCTTCAACGAAAAAAAATTGATACCTATCTTACACGCAGCTTCGTCTTCGCCATAGACGCAATCCTTTTTGCCATCACACACAGCCTCCACTGGTATAGTAATATTCGCTGTGGGGTTGTTTTCACAGATCGCCATAGTGAACCGTTTTTCGACAGCGCAAGCGCGCGCGCAGGTGCGTGAGCACTCAGGAACAGTACACTCTTCGTTTTGACAGAAACACTTACTATAAGCAATAAGCCTCTCATTCCCAGTATGTGAATTAAATAAAGCAGTCACCAATAGCTCGTTTATGGCGTTCAGGAAATCATATACGTCTTCTACTTTTTCTACTATACCTATTTCTTCGATCTTACGAATGTATAATGCCGACAATGCCTGGAACGTTCCATCTCTTGCTGCTTTTGTAGCTGTCATATTAACTTTAGCCTCTGTACTTATTTTTTGTAAATGGGCTACCCAAGAGTATAGATGGCTCAACGAGGATTTTACTGATTTATAATCATTGGATGTCATTTTCTTCGTTATCATTTCTAAAATATCGTTGTACAATAAATTTGCTTGAAATTTTCCATAACTGTTACCTGAAAAAAAACGAGACATGGGTACCTATCTATTCACATTGGTACAGGCACCTATGGAGTATATAACTCCTAAAGTGCCTCCAAATCCGTTTGTAAATACCTTCGACGCAATCATTTTCATCAGTAGCTCCACTGCAATCCATTTTGCCATCACAAAGCATGTTTAAGGAAACACTTGATTGTGAACTTGTAGTAACAATTATTGGCTGGCATTTAAATCTTTGTAAATTATAAGTGTGAGTACAGACCATTTGACATTCATCACTACAGGGAAAATTGAGACACTGGGCCCCGTCACAACTGCAGGCTTTAGTGGTCCACTTATCAGAAATCTCGCGTTCATCGTCGAGTTCTAGGTCATCATCTAAACCGTTATCGTCTTTGAAAACCGTTCTTTCAATGCTGTGGTCAATAAACTGATCCATGCATAAGCCTCCATCCATTGCTGTAGCCACTGTGGTCACTACAATTGCGACTTGATTTGCAGTTTGTTCTAATAATATTCTGTCTTTAATTACACCTTCAAAATCATCTCTAATGATAAATGTTAAATTTTCAGTTTGTCTTAAAAATTTGTATTGGTTGAGAAGCATATTTTGGACATAACTTTCCAAGCAACCTGTAGGCATGGTCATTGCTTGGGTCAAGACCTTTTTAGCGAATTGTATTTTTTTCGCGGCTGTGGAAAAAATATCTGTTTTCAATTCGAATAAGGAACATAAACTTACATTATGCATGTCGGCGGCCGATCGTAGAATCGGGCACATCATGATGTGCCGTCAGCCATTTCATGATATGCCCAAGCAATTACTGGGCACATCATGATGTGGCGGGTTTTAACGAAAACATGTCTTTTTAAAAGCATTTTTATTCAGTGATGTTTTTTGTCTTATACATGTCAAACGAACACGAAGACTATTCTTCTTCTTCTTTAGTCTTCACCTAAGCTACCGCATTGTTTGCCTTAAGAGATTTTATCGTTTTATGATATTTCACGTTCGGGCACATCATGATGTGCCCAATTCTACGATCGGCCGCCAACATGCAAATTATTTAATTAATCGTACAAACCTTTACGAGAACATTGTAATTCATCACTGTTATCGCTACAATCATACACACCATCACAAAGCTTCTTTAAAGGCACTTCCGCTTCTTTGGAATCACATTGCAAAGTACCCATTTTTTTTAGCTTTGTACAAATCATCTCAGTTTGACATCTGCATCCACAATTCTTAGAAACCTTTTTATCTTTTGGAATAACTTTCAAAGTTTTCCTGGCATTCATTTGCTTTGTTGTTCCACTGATAACTGATCTTTTGATAGGTCCGGCATCTTCATAGCCATTTGTGTCTTTTTCATCCTTATTGTTGTTACTGGAGCTTGCCTGCTGTCCGTCTATTGGAATTGACTTATTAACGGTTTTAGTTTTAGGTTTTCGGTTTTCTATCTCTTCAACTTTCAACCATTCGAATTTTACATTTTTAAGATGCGCTGGCATAATTTTCTTTTTACTAAATGCGGTGGTTTTGTCAACTGAAAAATGCTAACTTAAGTTAATGATTACCTTTATGTGTGTGCTATTTTCTCAGGCATCTCATAATTCAAATCAGACATAGTTTATATCTGCCTACCTACTTACCATATTCTGGTCCAAACAAGTTCACATCGACTTTTTCTTCGTGTTTTATTTCGTTCGTCACGTCATCATCTTTGCCCACCATTTTTGCTGCAAGACGCTCCTCCATTCTGAAGTCCATGTTTTTGTTGAAATCTTCCGACGTTTTATTTTTTTTCAACTGAGTTTTTATGCCATCTATTACAATATTGATTACGTCTCGAGCATCTTTAGTTTGCACAGATGCTCTTAGTCGGGATTTTATCTTTTGTAACGCCTGAGCTTGATCATTTCCAGAAAGTTTAGCTAATCCTGATGATAATTTTTCAACTTTTTCTTTTATGTCATTGATAAATTCTGCTTTTTGTAGCAATTCATCGTTTTCTCTCTGTTTTATTATTTCAGCTATATTTTGCGCCGTAACTAGAAAAAAGGACAAGTATTAGTTGAACGCTGTTAAGGAAATTCAAATAAATATACCGTAGTTAGATAGTTAGATGTCGCCTTCATACTTACCAGCACAAATATAAAGTATGGAATACAAAATGAAAAAGCACTTCCATAGCCCCATTCTGTAACAGTTGTGTAGTAATATTAATTAAAACTGCGTCGTTAGGAACAACTAAAACTGTAATCTATCTATCATCCACACTTTAACTGCTAATTGTTATTTATTCGTTAATTGCGTTTAGAGAGCTCCGTGGTCTAGTGGGATTCGCCTTGCTTCTCACGCAGGAGATACAGGTTCGAATCCCGGTGCTGACTATGTGTCAATGAGATAATTAATCTGTCTTAAGTACATTATCGATCGCTCTGTGTTTCGGAAGGTCCTGGCTACTATCACTACTTGGTGTATGTAGTAGTCGTAAAACCACTCCAACAACCCGCACTGAACCAGCGTGGTGGAGTATGGCTCAATCTTACTCGGATCCGGGTAAAGGCCTGTGCCCCTCGATGGGGGGACACGTTTACTTTTATTTGTGTTTATCATCGGGACGGGACGGGAGCATTCATTGTAGGCTTTGTTAAAACCCCTCGTCAGTTTAAATGGCCGCTATGGGCACATAACAATAATTGAAATGTATAAAATTACCCACTGATGAAAAGTGAGGATATTTTGTATTCAATAATTTCGTTTGCGGTCGTGTTATGTTTGTTTTATGTGTTTGTTTTATGTGTGTTATGTTTGTTTTATGTGTGTTATGTTTGTTTTATGTGTGTTTTGTTTGTTTTATGTGTGTTATGTTTGTTTTATGTGTGTTATGTTTGTTTTATGTGTGTTACCTGGTGTTACCTCGAAACTGGTATTATTTATGAAGCTATTCCAAAAATCTTTCTTTGTTTAAAATGACGAACCAATAGATTGGTCCCATTTAAAAAAAAAACAGGAATCAGTCCTTTAGTTAGGTTTCTAGATGAAAAATCTGAAAAACGTATTTATTTTTACCTGGAAGACATCATACATCCAGGTAAACAAAATTACGTATTGCCTTTCTGTAATCAGTGTACAAAGTCACAGGACTTTGTGGTGTTAATTGTCATGAGATAAATTCTGGCTGTCCCGAGTCGTTTTTTTCAGTCACAGGAAGGCAGTGCTCTCATGCTCACGCTCGTAGGAAATACTTGGAACCTGCCTACCTACCCTTCACGCCCTTTCCGGGTTCTTGAAGGAGAATCTGTCCAAATACATTGTAATTTACAAAACACGTGATATAAGTGTTCACGCGCCAGCCGGTCTGTATCGCCCACTTTATTTATTTATTTTTTAATAGGTTTTGAACTTGAATACAAGTCGCACTACTTAGTGTAGGCATGTCCAAAAGGTTGATATTATTTTTGTTCAAATACATAATGCTTGCGAAATACAGCGTGGCGACAAAACGCGCGTTTACTTTATCAACCCAAGCACCTAACATCGCTATTTCCTTTTATTACCAAACTTAAAAAAGGTATTTTCCTACCTATTTATTTCAGCAAGCTGAACTGAGTGTAGATTCGATAAAACGTAATACATTATTTTCACACTATAAGTATTTCAATACGTACACGCTATAAACTTATTTAGGTATAAGTTATTTGAAGTGAGGATTCTGTCTAGGAAGGGACAGGCGGCTCCAGGTGATGAATGTGCTAGTGGATCCAACATAGGATGGTCTCTGACAGCTGTAAGTGTCAAAACACGCCTATGAAGTATCGTATTTTTCGACGGTTAAATGTATAGAGACAATTAACATACTTTATTAGCAAATAGTGACGGCTACCACTTATCGTAAGACAAGTTATCGATCTTGACTCGGAACATATAATAGAATTTTGAAGACATCGACAGAACAAGAAAAATTATGTATGAAGATTGGGACCGTGACGTACGATTCGACCAATCTACCCAGGAACTGATTATAAATCTACAAGACTGCTCCGGCGAGTCCGAATCAGACTTTGATGATGGTGATTTGGGCTGTGAATCGATTTAACAAGAATAAAAACAAGTTACAACATCCTTTTGTTTGATTTGCTTGAAACATTCAGAAACTTTAGTTAGAATATCGATAATTTGTATCGACACTATCCCCATGCCTAGTAAAGTCACAGTGACAAGCTTGTCACAGATCATCCTGTTGGATCCACTATAAGTAGGTTATCTCTTTCTCCGAGTTGATGATTGTTTGTTTGATATTACAGCCAACAGAGTTTCACTCTTGCTTCTCACGCAGGAGATGCAATTGTTTGAATCCCGGTGTGACTATTATTTTCCAATGAGATAGGTTATTTAAAAACAAAAAAAGCATCACGCCTTGTCCCACACGGGGTGGCAGAGGCACAACTGTGCCCAATTTCAGCCAGTGATTCAATACTCCGTTCGGTCGTCGTCGTCGCCAAGCAAGTAACCTAAACCGGATTTCTGCGCCCTCGCTATAGGAATTCAATTCGTTTTGTTTTGTTTGTAGCCGGCGCGGCGCGGCACGTCTCGGCGCGGCGGCGGCGGCGCGGCGGCGCGGCGTCTCGTCGCCAAGCCCAAGCCGGGTTTTCGCGCCCTTGCTACAGCAACCGTTTCATGCCATCCGTTTGTAGAATTGCGGGCCAGACCGGGCTAGTGTAGCTCAGCTGTCAGCGTTTATTTTATTTATTTACTGTTTTATTTGTATAATTAATTGATCTTATATTATGATACTCCTTAGCTGTGATGATGGGCTAGCCCCCCTGTCACGCAAAATAGAGTGTTGAATAACTGGCTAAAAGTGGGCACAATAGTGCCTATGCCAACTCAGTATGGGAAAAGGCGTGACGCTAATATGTTGTTTTATTTGAGAATGAAAAGCTCCAAACCCTTCTGTACACGCACGCAGTCGAACCACACACTGCACGGTTGAATTTTGAACGCAACATTTGACAGCTGTCAGGCAGGACAGGACTGTCAGTGCATTGTCATTGTCATGTCTCGTCTCGGTCATGTCACTGTGTTGCGTGAGGGAGGAGGGACATAACATAACCTAAAATTTGCAAGAAAAAAGATAAATAAAATAAAATCTTGCTGTGTTAACTGAGCTAAGCTTACAGCAAAGTGCCACAGACTTCAAAGACATGAGTTCATCATTAGTAAAACTAGCACAGGTAAGTTACTGAGTTTATTTGTCAACTTGCGAGTGCAGGATCGGGAATTACAACCATCTATTCATAAGTCTGTGCATCTATTATTGTTTTCAGTTTCAGTCCAAGCTCCTGTTAACAAGTCAAGAAGCGGCTATTTGGGTCCCCGGCCCTTGTGTCACAGCTTCACACTTCTGATGCGCTATGTCGTCTTGTTCGTATCTGGAAAATATAGAATTACAAAGAAAAGGATAAACCGCTTACGTACGAGATGGCTAACCCTCCTCACTTTATTGCTCATCGCAAATCCTGGAACTCTTGGAACACATGTAAGTATTCTACTATTCAATACGGAAGAGTTTATAGCTCTGTCCCTCACTTTCCCCTGCGCTGAGCTTGTTATGCTACTGAGGCTGGAGATAACTCTTGTGAATGTGAGGCTGGAGATAACTTACTGTGAATCTAAACATAGCAACTTTACTTCTCTATCAACAGCAAACTTGAAGGATGGTCTTCGAAGATCAGAAACTGCAGTGGAGGACGAGTTTATCAGAAGATTTATGACGGGTACATGGCATGGGCTTGTCTGCAGTGAGGTAATTCAATTCTTTTTTTAATTTTATCACCTATATCTTCTTTAAGGGGGTCAAAGTGCTGCACATGGCCCACATGTGCGGGGCCTTTTATCACTTGGCTTAGGTATATTTTATATCAAAAGTACTATAGCATTATTTTTTTGTATCGATTCATCTGATTAAAAATAAAAAGACTGCTGATAATTTCTTCCACATAACATATCATTAATTTGACAGGTCATCATCAAACGGCAGTTCAACCATATAAGAGTGGCAGCCATTATTAGGAGAGCTGTCACACCTACTAAGATGTATTTCCTCCTCGGCTATACTGAGGAACTTCTAGCAAACTGGCTCCAATGTCCGGTCACACTCGAACTCCAGACTGTGGGACAGCCACAAGGATGTTGTGTTCAAGTATATTTAAGATTTAGGCTAGTAGTTTAGTAGATTTGTACATAGAATTATGAGGAGTAAAGTGTAATTGTTTCAAATTGGGTTTTGAATTTATTGTCATCCTGTCAAAGTTAGCATTCAGTGTAGGCAATTGATTTCTGAAATTTACTGAAATACATACACACAGTCTAAGTGAAATACTTTAGACACAAATTTAACGGATTTAGGGCCGGGTTTAAACTGAGGAGAGAGCAATAAAAATAATGAAAGTCAATTGATAAAATTCATATTCTCTTATAATTTGATTCATTCAAATATACATAATGTGTCAACAAACAATACAGCGAGACGCGGCGCAGACTCACATACACACACACACATAGGCTGGATAACGCACACATGCGCGCATACAGCATTCTAATCATACATGGAGCCGGGAATCAACTTCTGCACACGGATTTGTACTTTAAGATGTGCATTCATAAGAATCTCTGGTTGAATTACTGGGGCACCGTTGTGATCGTGTTAGGGGGTGAACGGCGAGTGGCTGTTTGAGTTTAATTACGCGCTTGTCAAACATTGTACATTCTCCCCACCATATCAACGCGCAATGTAACTCAATACTGCCATGCGCCATGCTAAAGTTTTTGGTTTATTGAACACCAGAATGTCAAAGTATTAATTAAAATTGCGGGCTGTTAATAAAAATCTTGAGGTTTAGCCATATACAGGACGTATCACTAAGGTTTAGTCCTTAAAGTTGACTAAAGGTATGATTCCGGTACGGACCGCAGCCGCCGCCGCAAACACCACGGCCATAGAAAATGCTACGCGACTTCCCGCAGTGCCGCCGCGCTCGGAATCAATTTCATAGAGATGCATAGAAACCAGTAGTGTCGCCTGCGGCATGCAGTCCGTCCCGAAGCCATACCTTATGCATCCTTTCAAATCCTGGTATATGAACAACATAATAAAATACCAGTAATTCGAGGCCTCAAGCAGAAAGTATGACAACTGAGAGTAATTTACATCACAATCTGTTCACAATTTTATTTGTTCTATGGTGCCTCTCAATAAGTGGTAGATAGTGACTATCACAGTGCCGTAAAGCATATTATCCTTACATACTAATGAGTTAAACGTTGCGATCTTATCATAAAATCACCATAAAACACGTTTTATAAATTCAAGGGTGCTTCAGAAAATATTTGTCAATATCATTGATATCATTTAAACTCTCGTACAGTCTTTTGCATTGAGCTTATTCGATAGGGCCAGTGGAATGTGTGATTGATTACACCTCAGGCCCGGTTTATATGCAGCATCGCGAATATAGAGAAAAACATAATGTAAGGCCCAGAACAACTGCACATAGAATAGATAGACTACGTGATTGTGTTATGTAAGGAACACGTTGTTTTTTGTATATCTAAGGTGCGTAACTGTATGTTTCACCATTCGTCGGCTGAATATAAACTTGGCGTTGGCTCTTCTGTAATACTCTCTGCGGGAAACATACAACACTGCGCAGACGCAGAGTCCCGGCTATAAACGCGACACACTCGTTGTGACGCATTACAACATTACAATTACATATTTACATATTACATAAAATGTACAGACAGACCACACGAAGGCTTGACGAAATTAGAATTCAACATATTTACAAAGTGACTGCTTTTCACGTTGTTGGAACTTTGGAAAAAATACAATATTGCTGACAATATGGATTGCTGAATGGATGAAAAGGTTCAAATGATGATTAGACTATAACATAAAATTGCAAACAGAAACGGGAACATTTATGGTCAGATACAACAAATTACATTATTTACTAGCAAATGAACAGATTGGAAGCTTCTTATCGAAATAAAAATTTAGAATTAGTTCTATTTTTTTTTCATCTAAGATTATTTAAACGACAAACAAGGTGTACCCTATATAATTCCAATAGGAAACATTGTTCTTGCAAAGTTGCAAAAACGTGAAAAGCATGCAAACTATTGGTAACGTTTAAAAGATTCATTGGATGCATAGATATTGGATGGCAGTAGTTGTTTTACAGTTATTCATACAAATACAGGTACAAGGGGTAATGTAAATTAACAGAAATCAATGTGCGTGCAACATAAACCTATCTCGAACGCTACAACAGTAACAACTATTAAGTAAAATGACCATCAAAATTCTACTAAAAAATAAGAGATCATGTCTGTTTACTGCTATAGGTATACTAATAAACTTGCTAAGTATAGTAAAGCTTTGATTTATGTTTTAATACTTACGCGTTACCTGTGGTTACAAGGGAATTCTAGGGAATTAGAGAACTTTGTTGAGGAGCGGTGCGAGCTACAGGGGCAGGGGGCTGTCATAATATGGCCAAAGATCTTTTAATAATGGAATTTTACATGAATTGCTTCGCAACACTTGTAAACGCGTAAGTACAACGTTGTAAGAATCGCCTTAGAATTAAAACGAACGAACCAAATTATTTACAGACAAAATTATTAGGTACAATAAATATTTACTGTCCTTTTACTTCAATCAAATTAATTTTCGGTGTTAAGTAAGGACAGGTGACTATTATGCGAGTAATTAGGCAACAAATAATGGTACAGTTAATTTATACAATGACATAAATTTTACCCAGCGAATATGGTTACCCAAAATGTTTTTCTAACGGCAAGTCCGAAAGTAATATCAAATTATAGAAGCATGAAAAAGAAAATCACATGAAAATATTGTAAGTAGTGGATATTTGTGCTCGAGATTTATTTAATAGTAGATACTAAAAAAATCGTCGATTTTCCAAGACATTTAAAGCTACTTTAATTTTACAAAGTACTATAACAGAACATCATGATATGATATTAACATCTATCTGTACTTAGAAAACAATATACAGTGTCAGTAGTAAACTTGATTCTTATAAAACTTCATTTCAAACCACATTCATTCTAAAAGTAATAATCAATATAGGTTACCCTTCATGATTTGGCTTAATTTTTCACAATTCATTCGATAGTTTACAAGAGAGACGTATCTCTATCACAATTGCGTTAATAATATTAAAATTAAATAGCAACAGCACCTATACTTGGATATAAATAATATTATACTGGATAAAAATGTTCGAAATCAATAATAAATTCGATATAGGTTATATAATTTCTACGGAGATGTGAAAAATAAGCGTAGAGTACAACTTTGCAGTGGTCCGAGGAATTTGTTTTATATTTATTTTATCACTATTAAGTTTCGCAGACGTGCAACGCACCACAACGAGGTTTCTTATATGACTAGCTGACATACATAGCTCGCGTCTGGCCTGGCAGATGGCAGATGCACTTTGAACTCCTATAAAATGAGACACCCCTACAGTACAGTGAAATCCGTTGATGTTACTCAGCGAATATCTGGGTATCTCTTGACCCAACTTATACTGAATTAACGTCCTACTGTACCAGGATAACGAGCGTTAATGCAAAATGGCTCAATGTTAATCGACTACCGAGTTTAGTCATAGAAGGTCACAAGGAGCCAGCCCATCGCTAAGCCACAAGTGAAATACCAACAACCACGCCACGTTTGTACTACCGCAGTATGCTACCCGCTACATCTAACGCGCGGCCCACTGTCGGACATTCACACGGACATCCTCACACAAAAAGATGCGTCTAACATTCTGGACACTTCCAAAACCAATGGAGAGTAGAGAATACTGCTTTAGACGATTAGGATTCAAACGTATGAAAAAACTTACTTACAAACTAAATTCGTCGTGCGATGTCCGACGGTGGGCAGCTACAAAATAGATCTTTCGTAAAAATCAAGACTTATAAAATATAAGCTACCCTATAGAATTGTCCACTTACATGCGTCGAATGACGTCATACTACACGGGGAGGGGGGAGGAAGGGGATAATGACAGGGGAGGGGAGGGGACATACAAGGTCTCGCTGAAAAGTTTGTTGCAACACAAGATGGATGCGTAATTAATTATATCCTAAAAGACACCCGCCACCGAGCGTCCGTTTCTCATGTTTGTTCT